>JAULKM010100498.1:0-10485 GCA_032355605.1 Rubia tinctorum
AAATTTGAAGTATGAACATAAATGAATTAAATGAATTTGAACAAAGTAATCCCTAGGTACAAGTCCCTTAGTTGAGAGGACGGGTTGGTGCAAGCACACCCCAATTGCTTGAGTATCCTAAGTTTTCTAAGGATAGTCGCATGTTGATTACTTGATTCACAAACATATTGGACAAGTATAAATAATTTGAAAACATAAATAATAATCTGAAATGATACCTTGAATTAATGAATTATTGAGTACATGTGCTTATTGAATACAAATTGAGGTTTCTGGACATGGATTTGAAGATACAAATGAACTATGGGAGGTTCAATTTGTTCTTAGATTGAGGAGGTTAGGGAGAGTGAAGAGGGTGTAATCAGCGTACGTACAAATGGATTGAAACTACCTATTTATAGAGGTTTTCTAGTCTATTACAAATTGAATTGAATAAAATCTTAAAGTCCTGAATAGAGTTTGGCTCCCTCCATTACCGATTGTCATGAATGAGTGGAGTTTGAGTGGTGTTTGGGTCCCACCACTATTGACTATCTTGGCTGAATGGTGTTTGAGTGGCGTTTGTGTCCCACCATTATTTCTTGTCTTCTTAGTGGAATCATAGTGGAGTGTAGGTGGAGTTTGGGTCCCTCCACAATGGCTTGTCCTGGATCATTGAATCTGAGTGGAATACGTCTTTGCTTACGTGATCAGAAATCGAATGGATCTTGGCCCAATGGGCCTCCAATTGGGTCTTCTTGAGTTTCTTCCTTGAATTCCCATGTCTTGAATTTTTCTCTGTCCTTGAATTTGTTGTATAGTTCCATCATCTTCTTGAATTCTAGGTCTTCTTCAATCTCTTGGAATTTCTTAACATGGTCTTCTTTGGTTGATACCACCGGGGTTTGAGAATGGGATGCTTGTGATATTGCTGCTTGAATTGATCTTGCCTGAGAGACTTGTTGAATTGATATTTGAAATGGGTTGTCTTCCTTACTGAATTAAATTCTGAGTTTTTCTCCGGTTTGAATGTAGTGAGTAACTGCCTTTGTTGAGCAGAATTCCGCCCTGTAATTACTCCACCACTTAATTTTATATTGCCCAATTAGTGAACATGATTTTTCTGGATGAACTGGTTGAATTTGAAAGCTCCATGAAAAAATCCATGGAACTCTGAATAAGCTATGGAACAAAAAGGGTTTTTTGAATTTGTCTGCTTTGCTTAATTGGTTTAATGTCTCATATCCTTCTGCTACTGGTTGTGGGTATATTTCATGAGTTGGTCCAAACGTTGTGAACCAATCATAGAACTAATATCTACATTGAATTGCTGGTGGAAATTAATGAATCAGGAATGGTCAAACGACCTAATATAAAAGGTCCTATACCAAGCTTGAATATAATCAGCATAGTTAAATCCTGGTGGGATATAATTTACTGAAAATTGGTTTGTGGAATGGATATTTGAAAAATGTCCTGGGTGAAGTACTCTCTTAATGTGCAATTTGTAATAATCTATTCTAATTGGGTCATTTTTATTATGAATGTGTTGAATTTCTATGGACTGGGTATCTATTAGAATGAGTTCATAAAAATTTTGGGTTTTTTGAATGTTTTCTACCATCCATTGGCATTGGGATAGGAATATTCTTGAAACAAAGGATTTAAGTTGTGGAATATCTGATTCTGTTTGGAGTTGAGTGAGTAATATGTATTCTGGATTTGGTATGAGGAAATAACTATTGGACTGGGCTTTTTGAGTAGTTTGTTGGAATGTTTGAGTATTGGCTTGGGATGGTGAACGAGGTCTTGGATTTTTTGGAGTTAGTACGGTATATTGTGGGTTTAAAATTGGTGTATGAATGAGTTTGGAATAAGGAGTTTGGGCTGCACTTGAATAAGTCAGTGGAGGAAAATCTGCTGTAGGTACTTTTAGAGTGATGGTTTTGGAATATTGGTTTTCATTTTGTAATCTCGTGTTGATCTTGAATTTGAAGAACTTGTTGAATCTGATGATTTACTCATGCTTTCCTATAAGAAATTCACGAGTTAAAAAAATGGTATTGAATTATCTTTTCCTTGAATAAATTCAATATCAAAATCAAAAACTGAAAGTATGGCTTGCCATCTGGCAAAAATCTGTTTTGACACTAAGTTCTTGACATGTTTGTGTAAATATTTTTTTGCTGATTTTCAATAAATGTTTAATAAAGAATTCTTCTTGTATAAATCATCTTGAAACTTTGAAATGCATAAAACAATTGATAAAACCTCTTTTTTAAATGTTGAATAATTTAGTTGTGCTCCTGTCCATAATCCTGAATGATATTTGACTATTGACACTTTTGATGAATTCGCTTGTTTTAATATGCCTCCATATCCTATATTAGATGCATTAGTTTGTGCTATCATGAATGCATTTGGATCTGGAATAACTAGACATGGTAATGATTTGACTTTTAATTTTATTTCTTTAATAATCTTAGTATGTTGTTCAGTCCATATTGGTGGATTTGTTTTTAACCTTTCATACAATGGTTTGCAGATAATTCTTAATTTTGGAAAGAAATTTGATATGTAATTTAAACAGCCTGAAAATCTTTGTAATTGATTTTTATCTTTAATTTCATTTGGAAATTTATCAGCAAACTCTGTTGCTCTTTGAATAGGATTAATCATGCCTAAATGAATGTTATGACCTATAAATCTTATTTTGGTTTGAAATAATTTCATCTTGAGTTCAAATATTACTCACCCATTTCACTTAACAACCTTTAATAATATTTTTAAGTGTTTAAAATGCTCATCTATTGACTTTGAATATACTAATATATCATCTATGTAAACAATTACAAAAGTTGAATATGGATTAAATATATCATTCATTATTTTTTGAAATTATGATGGAGCATTCTTTAATCCGAATGGCATTACATTCCATTCATATTGTCCAAATGGGACAACATCTTTTTCATCAATTTGAATTTGCTAATAGCCTGATTTTAAATCGAATTTTCAAAATACTTTAGTATTAAATAATCTTTTTAATAGATCTCTTTTATTTGGAATTGGGTACCTAATCCATTGTAATAACGTTTTTTACTGGTTTGTAATTTATTACTAGTCTAGAAACACCTCTTTCCTTTTATGCTCACTTATTTACATAAAAAGCAGAACAGCTCTAAGGAAATTTGCTTTTCCTTGTTAATTTTTTATTTAAATGACTTTGAATTTCCTGCTTACATAATTCAATCATTTCAGAGTTCTTTGAATTGGTCTAGCTTCAGTTGGAATATTTTGTTCATCAAAATCTTTTTCATATGGTAGGCTGACAATATGTTTATTTCTTTCCCAAAAATCATTGGGATAGTTTGAACAAACTTCTTTTTGAAATTCTTTTTCTACTCGTTTCATTTTTTTCTTGAATTAATTTATCACCTAATTGTTCCTTTATTTTTGTATAACTCAATTCTTCTTTTAAACTCATTATTTATTTTTTCTTATTATTCATTAGATATATCTTTTTATATATTGAATTACTTTGTAATAAATTTAGCTCTATTTGACTGGGTGGATTTAGGAATGAAAATAATAATTTTTTACCTAATATTTTTATTGTAATTCCTTCTAATGTCTTTTTAAATGGAGTTATTTGGTGTAAAATGGGTTTCCTAATACTGCATCATATGCTACATCTTCTAATATTAAAAATGAATGTTTTATACAATAATTATTATTGCATATAAATCCATTTGATAATTTCTTTCTTATGTTCAAATTTGTATCATTTGCTGCTATTAATCTTTCATCAGTTTTTACTAAATATTTATTTGGAATAATTCCTGACGTAATACATGATTGATCTGCTCCACTGTCTATTAATGCTACTATATTGACTGTAAAATCTTCAACTCCTAACGTGACTACTGAATAATATTTTTCTATATTAACCTTACTAATGACATTAAAATATTGAATATCAAAAGGGGTTTCCTCTGTATACTTATTCCTATTTTTTATGAACCTGAACTATTTGGTTTATTATCTGCTATTTTTAGTTCTAATTCTAAATCATTTTCTTTTAATGTGGCTAATTCTTGCTTAATTTTTTTTACTTCTGATTTTAGTTTATTAATTTCTACTTTTAAGTCATTTGACTTTACTATTTCTTTTTTTCTTATCTACCTCTGAATATTTTGAAATTATTTTTACTTAAACTAAATGGTTCTTGAACATGTGCCATTTTTTAATACTATTTTCTTCTTCTACTGCCAAGTTTTTTAGTTTCTTAATATTTTCTTCTTTATTCTCTGAATTTTCTAGTTTGTCTATCATTTCTAATAAAATTTCTCTTTTATTATTCGGAATTTTTAACATATTAATTGTTGATATTTTACATTGACATACACTATCATCTCCTGTTGAATCTGAACTACATTTTATTTGTTCTTCATCTAAACTATCTATTAGTATTGATAATAGTTTATTTTTAATTCTTTTTCTTCTGAGAATAATAAATTTATTTTCTTTTCTTTTTTACATGCTGTATGGTTGAATTTTTTACATTTAAAATATTGAATATTATTATATTTATTAGTTATTTTATATATTTTTATTTTTATTACCTCTTTTATAAAATTTGTTGTTATTATAGTACTTATCTTTTATTTTTTTTCATTTTTTAAAAATATTTTTCTATATCCTGATGAAAGTGGCTAAATGACAGTAATACCAAATTGTTGACAGAATGATCCCGTTTCTTTTCTTTCTGATCCATATTTATGTTAAATTTTCAAATCTTGACATAATGTTAGTGCTTCTTTTTTAACAAATGCAAAATTTTGACCAAAAATTAGACTATTGTAATCTATTTTTTCCATTCCTAATTCTTTTATTAAGTTTGTAATTATTCTTTGTGAAAATAAATTTGGTAATCCTGTAATAAAATTTTCTTTCCAAAAGGGCATTTGAATCAGTTCTTCTTAAAATTTGAGTTAAAAATATGTCTTTATACCATTTGAAATCAGTTAAGGTTGGACATCTTAAATTGGTTAGACATATTTTTGAACTAGTTAATTCCTCATTAGGATTTTCTATAAAATACATTGAAATAACATATATATATATATATAATAAACTAATCCATCTCGAGTCATGACAAAAGTAGTATCATTACCTTCTCCTATCATTTCCTCTGTTTCATGGTTCATTATTGATTGTATATCTTCTAGGGTAAGATAATTATCTCACCATCCTTTTAATTGACCAGTAAATCTTGTTACTAATAAACCTACAAGTTGGGGTTCGTTAATAGCTAGTTTAGTTTTATATGCCATTCTAGCCATTCCTATTTCTTGAAGTACATTTAGTATTTGATATTCTGATTTTCCATCTATATTCCATTGATAAATTGACTCTCCATCGCAACTATTTAAAAATTGACTTTTCTTTTCATATTGAATGTCAAGTGAAATTGGCCTAGGATAATAATTCTTTGTTCTATCACTTCTCCAATTTTTCCTAAACCTCGGTGCTTTTAATTTATTTATTTCTAACTTAGATTGTTCTGTAATTTCCTGAGTATTATCATTAAATTGTTGTTCAATTAATTCTAATTAATTTTCTAATTCATCTTCTAAATCAGAAGATTCATTACTTGAACTGGTTGAATCCTGATTATTAATTTGAGATATGAATCCTAATGTTCTCGATGTACCAGTCTGATCCTTTTTATTCCATGAAATTGAATTTTCCATGCTTTTTGAAAAATGTGTTACTTGAAAATAAGGTTTTGTAACTTCATTTGGAAATCTTGTTTTATTTTCTAACTTAGTTGATATCATATCTACTTGATTGGCTATAGTATGTAATATTTGATTTGAATTGTTATTTTGTTGATATACCTTTTTAATATCATCTGAATTCACGACTTCAACTGTTTCTTTTCTTATTTTGAATGGTGATGCTACTATTGTTTCATTGTTAATATTAATTTCTAAATTCTTTAATGGATGATGAATTGAACTTATGACTGTACCATTTTGTAATTTCCATTTTAAAATAAATTTGTGTGTACATTAATGATGGGAATACTATTCAATTCAATTATTTTTCCTTTTCTATTACCTGATTCTTTTCAAAGTAATATTGTAGCTATACAAAAAGCTTCATTTTACTTAGTTTTAATCTATTGAGTTCGTCATAATATTAAGTTTTTAATTTACTTCTTAATTCCATATCATTTTCTCATACCATAATCTAGTTTGAATATTTTCTGAGCTATAATAATCTTTATTTAAATATTATTTATCTATTTTTATTTCTTCTTTATTTGTCATAATGTGTAATTCTAAAATTTTCATTTCACTTTGAGTTGGAGACTCATATTGGGAATTTTCATTTGGAATTATTTCTGGTAATGGACTTGAATATCTCTTGAAAATTTAATGGAACATCTGATGTTTAATATCTAGATGACTGTCCTGGATAATATCTAGGTTCTTCTAATATTGATCTATTATATGGAAATTTACTAGACATAGACCTACTAAACTTTATTAATACTTTTCCATCCCTTTGTTCTTCAATTACAGAAGGTTCTATAATTGCTTTATTCCTTTGCATAACTAATGGTCTTTCAGCTATTATTTCACCTGGAATAGTTATTTCATCCCATTTTAAAAATTTTGAAGTTTCTATCCTAGTATTATTTGATTATGATATTATGAATATTGATTCTTCTTTCTGTGACGGAACAGTTAGATTTAATTGTATACCAAATTATTCGGTAAGTTTAACAGATCAAAATATAATGGACTCATTAAAATTAGATATTCAATTCAATTTCATGAAATAAAAAGGATCAGGCTAGTACATCGAGAACATTAGGAGTATATATATAATCCAAAGATATTATCAAGATTGAAGAGCAGCGTGCACGAGATTTTAGATATATATTCTCACTTGAAAATGCCGTCCTTAACCATGTATTTTTTCAAGATTTTTATATAGCATCGGAGGAGTAATTTTAAAATTAATCTAGCAATTTGGGCAATCAGTGATTAGAATGTGAGGTTCACGGTGTCGTAACCAGGTTCTATTCATTCCTGTCTATTTTGTACTAAATTACCTTGTAGTTGTGTTCAATTGAATTATGTGATTTATTTATATTGACCACCTACATTTATTACATATTTCATATTGTTAATGAGTGAGTAAGTCATAGGTCCAATCAAGAAAGATTGACGATCATTTAGTGAATAATGATTAGTAATAATTTAGATTGCATCAACATTGATAACAGGTTCACTGACATAATGTATCTCATTGTTGTTGGACTTAATGCTATTAATGAGAAACTCGTGAGTAGTATCATGAACAAAGATGATAATAAGAGTCTCATAAGTCATAAGTACTTGATGCGGTAAATATGGTGTATGGTTATGACTCCTAAATCTAGTATAGGGAATGAGTACAATATTAAAAATTGATGAATCTAGAAACTATGATTATTTAATAAAAGTTAATTTGTGATTATTGCTGGACAAATTTTTTTTATTATCTAAATTAAATTTGTTGTTTTATTTTCCTATTTTATTGTTTTAAATTAATAATGATATTTTCCTAACCCCTCTATTCTTGGGGAGAGTTGGCTGAATTTATATACTCACTATGTCCCAGATAAATTGGCACAATTTGACTTTTAGAACTCAACTGAATCAATGATCAACTATTAATATCATGGAAAATTTTACAATTCTAACCGTAACTTTAGGGTGAAAGTACCAATATAACCCTGCAAAATGAGAAAGTGCTAAAATAACCCTAATTTTATGCTGAATTGTGCAGTTATAACCTTTTGACACTATTCCGACATTGACTCGTCAATTAAGGTTTGACAGGACATGAAATAACGAAAATATCTTTTTGGCATATAAGCTGGATTCACATTTTACCCCTTTCTTCTTCTTCAAAATCTACCCTTACCCCAACCACCCCAACCACCACCCCACGCCCACCACTCCACCACCCTACCACCACCCATCTTCGTTCCCATTCTGCCGCTGCACCCCTTCCCTAGACCTAAAACAGCTCATATTGCAACTCCAGCAACCTACACTGGAGTGGAATCTCCCCTGCGCTGCTTTCCTCCTCCGCCGCTGTCGCTATTCTTGAAATCTCTGGGGGTTTTGGAGTGTGGGAGGATTTTGTGAGAGTGGATAGCAGCATGAGCTCGAGAAATAGGTCACTGGAACTGGATGAAGAAATGGAATCCAATGGAACTCTGACGGTTTTTGACGGCGTTAAACAAGTAGCCTGACCCAGCTTCGGCGAAGGCGCCCAGCCCATCTACTCCTCCTGATGTAGCCCTTCTTCTCCCACTTCGACAACAAAATGAAAAACCCTAGCAAATCAAAGTCGAAACGGGAGGCCGGAGCTGCGAATCAAAGTCGACACAGGTGGTCGGAGTTTCAAATCAAAATCGACACTGGTGGCTGACGATGGCATCACCGGAGACCGCCAGCTGAAGAAGAAGAAATATAGGGCGAAAGGTTTGAGAAGAAACAAGGAAGAAGGAAGAAGGAAGAAAGACTTGTCGGCGCAGAAGGTTGGAGAAAAAACAAGGAAGAAGAAGAAAGTCTAGGCAACTTTGTCTTTTCCTTTTTTTTCCTTTTTTAAATCACGGGTAAAATGGTTATTTCAGTAAATTCTAGCCAAAATCCATGTTGACAATCGAAATCAACGACGTCCAAGGTTAGATTGGCACATGCATAAAAAAATTAAGGTTATTTTGACACTTTCTGACTTTGTAGGGTTAGATTGACATTTTCAGCCTAAAGTTGGGTTATTTTAGCACTTGACTCTAATATCTTTATTTATGTTTGTAATCTTTTTTGAAATGATAATGATTTAAAATATATGTTATAATGGATCCTACAAATATATCATGATAATATTGTCACATGTGTAATAAAATAATTTAATAATCGAATTTACCTCACTTTGAGTTATAAAAGTCAAATTGTGTCACTTTATCTAAGGATGAATGTAGTAATAATCAATGATTATGTACAAGTCACTCTATATAACATAACTAATAAAGCAATCTACGTATCATCTAATCGATCTATCCCCGGGATGGAGCAATGAAAAAATGTTATTGATTTTTCATTCGTGGGAGCGGTGAAGAGATGTGCCGCTGTGGTGAGGCGTTGTGAATCAAACATAGTGAAGAACGGTGGGGCACGGTGAAGCGATGGGACGCGGTGGCGTAGTGGTGCAGTGGAGTGGTTGCACGATGGAACGCGGTGGTCAATTAGGTCTATGGTAAATGTCTTGAAATGAAAAGGGCAAGGCTACGTATGTATTTTCGTTAAAAAAAAGTTTAAGGCCTTTTGCATATTAGGGCTTAGGGTTGAAATTATTTGGGCCATACTTTATATTGGGCTGGGTACAAATCTAAGGGGGAAAAAGCCCAAAAAAAGCAAAACGCCCTTAAACTTAAGCTGGGATTATTAACACACAAGTTCTGTTTAAATCGTGTTAAATGGGTTATTTTATGATTAATAGGATGATTTAATCAATTCAAGCTTATCTGTAATTTTTACTGCAATGCCTGCTGGATAACTGGTGCTTGAGCTCATCATTATTCTATTACAGGGAAGATATAATAACTAGGAAATAGAATAATTTCTGGGCCACAACAATCATACTTCCACACTGCTATAAATCAGAGTTATCATAACAACTTTCTAATAATAATTATTAAAATGTCACAATAAATTATAAAGTGTCGCTAAAATCGTTTAAAAATTATCTAAATTTTAAAAAATTGTTATGGTAGTTCTAATGCAACAATACATAAGGTAATATTTGTAAAAATGTTATAATAGATCTAACTTAATATTTTTAACGCATAAAATAACACTTTTAAAGTGTTACATTAACCTTACTTTGTATTAGTGCGAAATTGTTGCAGCCGAAGGGCTTAATTAGTGTTTAGTAAAAAATGCAAAATAACAATAATGACTTTTCTAAATAATTAGAATCCAGCAAACGAAACATCCTGGTTAATAAATGAAGAAATCAAGATTAATCTAACCAGGAACAAGCTCAAATGAGCTTGGAATCAGAAAAGCAAATCAGATTGTAATGGAAGAAAACTGAGGGAAATTTTTTATATTGTATTAATTTGCCAAAATGAAGTGATTACAACTGATATATATACAAGATTCAAGGTCTAATTGTTTAACAAACTAACCAACTACAAAGCTATACAAATTGACTAACTACCAAAACAGAAAACTACTCCTAAATTGATCTAAAACTGATGATCAGTTTAAAAACAATGCCACTGCCTTAGTTCAAATTTCCCGCCAAAAACTTATCAAGCTATAATGTGAATCTGTCATTCCTTAGCAGCATTTTGATCCTCTTCAACAACATATTTCTTCACCCCCCCCCCCCGGTCAAGATGAGGATTGTGTGAGTAACAAAATCCCATCT
>JAULKM010100499.1:0-10485 GCA_032355605.1 Rubia tinctorum
GGTTATATTAGCACATTCGTAAATGGGTAAAATTGACTTTTCCATCAAAAAGGTTATATTGGCACTTACATCAACTAGGTAGGATTATGTCTGCACTTTCAGTTATCAAAAGGTTATATTGGCACTTATGTCAATTAGGTAGGGTTATAAAAGCACTTTTCTCAATTTATTTTGTTAATTCAATGCAAGTGAGCTTCAAGTTCGAGCAGAAATTGACTGCAGCATGAAGGTAATTTTTATGTCAATGCGAGCATCACCCACCGCAATTGAAAGTCAAAGATTGCAGGAAAAAAAACATCCATGAGGTGGTTGACGAGAGAAAAACAAGTCCAAAGCAAAACCTTGGGAAACATACAAGTGATTGCAAGAGGAGGAGTGGAACAAGGTTTACGAGATGAGAATGGCACCAGTGTTTGAGGTAACCTCTTTATGGATCTTTTTTTTAATAACTTCACATATTATGCATTGCTTATATGCATTAATAAAGACTAACTTTACTTATTGTCATTTGGATAGAAAATCAGGGCGACAACTAGTGCCCAATCAAAGCAGAAGAAATATACCCATCGCACTGGTAGGAGTGGTCACCAGGCAATTCGGGTCAATATTGTCGAGAAGTTGAAAGAAGAAGAGAGAACAAAACTTGCTGCTCTGGGGTACACGGAGGATGAGATTGAACGGGAATTGAGTAAAAGAAATTTCAATGTTGATAGATCATTGGTCTACCTCGAGAACAAAAAGCTGGGGTATAAGGGCGAATAATGACTAGAAAGACAGGGTCGTCGTTGTTGATATTGTAATTACTTTTTAAAAATTGATCGTAGTATTACCCCTTCATTGTAATGTATTTAACTTAGACATATTTCACAGATAAGGATGAACGAAGAGGTAGCGAGAGGCACACTGATCCTGGAACTCAGTGAGGACATTCTGATAAAGGCCATCGGTAAGAAGGATAATCCAGGGAGGTATAGATTACTAAAAATATCCTCCCCGCAGCTATTGCAGTACCAATCTCACCCTCAACCAAAGCAAGTGCGGGAGAAACTAGTCACCTAGGCCACAAATCCCGAAGAAGCAACCTACAAAACAGCTGGTGGTCAAAGCGATGATGGTATATCTCGACCAACTAGTCAAGGGGATTGTAGCTGCTGGAGGAGTTCAAATCTCAACGGGCCTTAATGATCCGAAATCATTAATTGAGAATACATTGTGACAGGTCAGTGTTGCTAAAACCAAGTCTGAGGATGATCCTAGCGATGAGGAGGATGATTAGGAGGTAAAAAAATATATTTCAATTCCATTTTATTTATATGATCCCCAAAACTATATCCTTTAATGTTATTTTGTATTCTAACAAATCTTGTTCTGCAATGCATGACAGAATGGGGAGAAGGTTTCCTTGTTCGTCAAGAACCTCGACGGATCAAGGATCATGATGGCAAAAGGGTTTCTCCCAAAAAATTTCCATACCCATAGTTCAATCGGTGGAGTTGCTCGTGTCGGAGTTTATAAGTCGGTCTTCCATGCTAAGGCAAGATTGCCTTCGGCCAACCACAACTTCATCGATGTTGGAGAAGCCCTTGGACATGTGGTTGATTGGCTAGTAGCTTTGGTCGACTAAGATGATGATCCCCTAAAGGAAGAAGAGAAAGGCGTGCCTCTAAAGGATTCTGCGGATGAGGACTGGTAATTCCTTGATCTCAGTGACGACGAGGTAATTCCACTGAAACAATTTATATAACTCATTTACTAGATATATATACCGAGTGTTCAATTCCTAATTACAATATAACATTGTTTTTCTGTCACATGTAACAGCCTACCAATACATCATTGAAAAGGCCATCCAGTTCTACGACCAGTTACAGGCAGGGAAGCAAACATTGGCAAAGCATTCAAGCCTATGAAACTGGTACTACATTTATACCACGTTACTATTTCATCTCTACACTTTTAATATACTTAATGCCTTCTATTTAAGCTTTGCACATGTAAAATGTGAAAAGGTGCAAATTAATGGATTATCCAATGATGAATGAGTTCATCAAATATTACAATGGGTGGGTTAAGAACATGAATGCTACGGTCAAGGTTGCGTATATCACCCAGTTTCCAGATTCCACATTTGGCACACCTGTCAAATGTTCCCTAAATATCGAGCAAATATTGGAGTTCGGAAGCAAGCTTGAGAATTGTCATATGATGACTGGAACTCGAAGGCTTGAACAGATTTGTGGATGGGGTTAGTTTCAAATTTAAAATTATGATTTTACACGTATTCTAAGACCAAAATTGACTTGTAATCCAATAGGGACCTATGGAGTAAAGCAAAGGACAACAACATGGGCCGAATCCAATTCCGTGTCTCGAACACAGGAAGGCTAGACACTGGTATGGTAAAGAGTGATCACTAACGAGGTTGCCCTCATCTGGGAGACGATGGTTGCATGTGAAGTTGACATGTATTTGGTACCCTACCTTAGGAGGTTAGACATATTTTCTTATTCTTTTAACATTACGATCCTTTTAATAAACATGTTCCCAACATATTAATTAGTTAAGTATTAACGCATGCAAGATTGGTTCCTTATCATCAGTTGTCCTGGTACGAATGATGTTTTCACCTTGGACACGTTGACCGGTGGTATAAAATCTGCCGATTTGGTCGGAAGCCAAGTGATTTCCAGGTATCTATCCATTCAATTAAAATTTATTTTCTTTTCAAAGTTATGTTATAAATATTTGAAAATAATGTACCCGTAGGCTAGCATGTAAATATGAGAGTGAGAAGAGGAAGAAAGAACCCTTAGCCAATTTTACCGGGAATATAACAAACATCAGCGTAAGAATTCATATCCTTCCCAAAAATATTTTACAAGTACTTCAGAATTTTCTATTCTCCATACACTGATTAAACACAAAAAATTATTGTTTTCTATCTCAGCACCGAAAATAAGGGAATTGCTTGGATTGCGACTATTGTGTCATGCTATTCTTGGAAGAGTTGGTCATGAAGACAACTTCGAAGAATCTACTTGACTTAAGTACCACAAACTACTAAAAAAAATTGTCTTCATTTTCAGTACCACGTCCTACTGCCTAACAATTAATCAAATCGCAGTTTTTTTTCTAGAGAACCAAGGGTCATGCAATGCATATGAACATCAAGAGTTGGCGGAGAAATGGTGCGTGGCATGGGCTAATGTTTACTCAAAAGATGGAAAGACAAGTATTGATTCCCAAGGAAATTTAATTGATTGATAGGTCGTGGAATTTGGATTTGGATGAGTGATGAGAGTAGTTTATTTAAAAAGATGTTTTATGCTTTATTTATTTTCAATTGTGGATTCCTATTTTTTCAATAGCAAATTTACTCTTTTTTAATAAGTTCTGTGGGATTTCTTGAATCCATTCCCCGTATTTGATCTGGGATGGGGCAAAAAATTTTAAAATATTCATTTCAATTTTTTTATAATACTGGCACCGGTAATAAAAACAATATATCATACAGATGCTACATTTCATCCATATTTGTCAAATTGATGTAACAATGCATTGAGTTCATACCGGTGCTTAAAAAAACCAAAAAATTACATGGCATGCTAAGAATTGCTATGCCGGTTCTAAAATACAAGTTGATTCTAAAATAAATAGGCATCGGTACCAAAATAATACACGGTGATGACTAAAATGAGAATCAATATGTATTTCAACATACCAGTACCCAAAACATTTAACTGGGCATGACTTTTGGAACACCGGTAAGGAATCAGACTAGCATCAACACCTATAGATACCGGTGCTCATTCTTTTTAGCACCGATAAGCCATATCGATGTTCAAAACTATGTAAATTTACAATGGGTTGCTTAGGCACTGGTATATCTGGGGGAAAATTACCGGTGCCTTTGTGGTGAATTATCGGTGCCTATGGGGGTATTCCAGTAGTGAAATTACTTCAGAAGAAGGATCGATACTTCAAAGGTTGAGCGGTTATTTCATATTCAATGAGTCAAAGCTCCCAGCAATGACGATTTCGCGTAGGGGTGGATCTAGAAATTAATTTTTTTGGCTAACAATTTAATTTGGTTACTCTGTCTCCGAAGGTATTGTTGAGATTTAGAAATTTAAGGGAACAAAATTGGTTCAAAATTTAAAAATAAATAGGGACACTGATAAAAGATTATGGATGAACCAACTAAAAATTTAAAATTATATACTCTCTTTGTTCTTCTATATATGTAACACTTTCATTTTAAGGTTTTTTCTTTTATATTGGCACACTCTCTATTTTTTTGCAAGACTTCTTCAATTTCATCCACTCATAATACTATTTACTTTCTAAATTTAATTCCATTCACTTATTTTGTTCACCTAAAATCAAGCACCTGAACTTATTATGGCATATACGGAAGAATGGAGGAAGTTTTTTATATGTATGTATATAAAAGGTAGGGCAATTGTCTTGGTTTGCACATGCGTAGATCCGTCTATGATATCGTGTTCCAGCTAGGGCATAGATTCCCACAAACAAAAGGTTATAGGATAGAAACACTTTATTTTTTTTCTGTAAATATGATACATGGGGAGTAATTCACCCCAAGAGGAACTATAGGGCCAAATTTGAAATGATTCGGAAGATCTCCATCAGAGAGACGTCTCATCATTGGATGATCTACACACTACTGAAATCCCAATGAAGAATAAAAACTTCATATTGAATAGGCGTCATACCAAAAGACTATCACCCAACAACAAAATTTCTCCCTAAGAGATGAAAAACTCCCTAAAGCGAACGAACATTTCTCCATCATAAGTTTTCCCTAAGAGATGAAAAAAATCCATAAAGTGGAAAAAGGCTACCCCTCATTACTTCTCTTTACAGGACAATAAATCCTTAAAGAGAACAATAATTCCTCCAAGATTATTACCCCTAAGGGATAAAAATATCTAAAGATGACGAATAACTTCCCAAGGGGTAAAAATCCTAAATTGGATTAAAGAATGCACCTAAGTGGATAAATGAGAACCCAATTGAAGTGATGATGATCACACGACAAAAAATGAAGCCCAAGTCGATAAAAATTCTACGATTAATTAATATACTTATTGTCCAAAGATCCCACAAATATGCAATCTAGGATAATTCTGCTGCTAACTGTAATTGATGATGCTGATCTTGCAACATGTAGTCGATGATGACGATACTGCCATATGCAGTGGATAGTGATAACTTATTTTCATACCAAACATCGACAAAGTGTGTTGAGCTACAAGAAAGTTCATATCCCTGCTTTGACTATGCTCATATATCATAATTCAACATCGACATAACCATTCTTTAGTTTTAGTTTAGTTCATACTTTCACCATGGCCAAGTTCCAAGTTAAGCTTCAGTGCACACTCTTTTTAAAATACTTCTGCACCCAGGATTTCTCGAGGTGAAGTTCACTTCCTCGATGAATTTAACCAATTAAGGTTATGGCTATAATTACTCAGGTATATCGACAAAGAAACCAATGGTCTCTGATGAAGTGTGCATTTCGACTCCATGATCTTTAGAGAACCCAAGGTCTCAACCAAAACATGACCACCAACTCTTGTGGAAGCAAGGGGGAACCTGCATAAAGCTCAGGAAAATCTAGAAATCCAGAGAATGGACAATGACCTGATAAAGGCACTATTACATGAAATTGATGAGGTAAAGAAATTTGATGAGATTGATGAGAAAATTGGGAGGCAAAAATCTAAGGTGGACTGGTTGAGGCTGGGAGATGGAAACAATTCGTATTTACATGCAAAGGTGAAAGGGAAAAATAGAATGGTTAAACTGAATATGGATGTCATGTTGTGCTCGACTGGAATTCATTGAATCAAGAAATCAGGGGATTAATATTATTAGATAACCTGAGAATTCCATCACTCAGGTGGGAGCATGATATGCTCTAACTTTGGAATCTTTAATTGCAGACTTAGAGCTGTGAAAATGTTGGACTTGGATTTTTTCGAAATCAAACCAAATGTGAAGATGGTGGCAAAATCATACTGGACATCAGCGTTGAAAAATCAAACCATTACTAGACATGATGGTGGCAAAGTCACAGGATATGTGAGGATTTCATGGAATCTGACTCTTGGCTTGTTTATGGAATCAGAATCATGCACATCTCTTGAGTTTCAAATGTTTAAATTAGGAGATGCCCGGCCAAATCAAACAATTAACACGTGGGGTGGAGATTGCTTGTTTTGGAAATGCATCTGCTAATCATTCTTTGTAGGTATTATGTATAGGATCAAACACTAGTGTCAACTACTCTATCATATTTTGGAGGGAATTTGTAGCCCCATTCCTTAGGGATTCAAATTTTGTATATCTCTTCTTATTAAAAGGTTGGTGACCTTATTCATATCCCCCACCCTGGGTGGTTTTATCCTTTAAAAAAATAGAATGGTCGGCATGCAAACATTAGAAAGGGATAATGGATCAATTGCAGCTGACACAAGAAGAAATGGAGAATGAAGTGTTCAATTTCTATGGGAAATTGGTTGGAGAGAAAGCTGATAGGATTGAGAGGATTGACCTGGAAGTCATAAGGAGGGGGCAAAACTTTATGCAGTGAAAGCTAGAAAAAAAATGGTTGATAAGGTGATGGAGAAGGAATTATATGAAGCTTTGAAGGGAATTTATGATCTTAAAGCACCAGAAGTTGATGGTTTTAGTGCAAAACTGTTTAAGACAAAGTGGAAACTGGCTAGAGAAGATGTAATGAAAGTTGTGCCGGACTTTTTCGAAAGTGGAAAGATGTACAAATAAGTAAATAGCACCCAACACCGTGCTGCAAAACAGGCCAGGGAACTTAGACCAATCTCTGGTTACACAATTCTTTATAAGATTATCTCTGAAGTGTTAACAAATAGGCTAAGTAGGGTTATTGCTGATGTATTACAAACTTCTTTTGTTCTTGGATGTAGTATACCTGATCATATAATGCTAATATATGAATTAATCAGAGGATATAATATGAAGAATGGGGATTCTAGATGTCTTATTCAAGTGGACATTCAGAAGGCCTACGATACTATTGAACGGAGAGAACTAAAAGGGATTATGAAGGAGTTGGGGATGCCAAAAAAATTATTTACTGGGTGATGATCTGTGTAGAAAATGTAAGATACAAAAACATTATAAATTGAAATCTGACTCAATTTGTGTAGGCTAGGAGGGGACTGAGGCAAGGAGACCCTATATATCCATTGCTTTTGGTATTAGTTATGGAATAGTTGTGTAGATGTTTACAGAAGGAAAGAGATGAGCCTGAGTTCAAATACCACCCAATGTGTGAGGAGATAAAACTGGTCAACCTAATTTTTGTTGATGATGTCCTTTTTTATTTAGCAAAACAAGGTGTTAAATTAGTGGAGATTCGGATGGAAGCATACCAAAAATTTGAGAACTCAACAGGACTTGGGGTAAACAAAATAAAATGCGAAGTATACTTTGGTGCCATGGAAGAGGAACAAAATATTACAATCCTGAAGCTTGGGATCAAGAATTATGGTGGATCAGTAGAAGATACAAAGGGAAACGAAAAAAAGAGTAGGAATTGCGAAAACAGTCTATAGCATATCGAAGTTGAGAAATGATGCAGATATCACAACTAACATTTTGGAGATTGTATAGTGTATAGAGTATGGATCAAACTTAAGTTCAGAGATTATTGTGTAAATCTTATGGTTGAAACTAATTAGTGAGATTTGGGGGAAGGGATTTTCAACACTTAGGGGTGGCAAAATAGACATGCAACCTGCCGGTCAAGCTGAATATCTATTCTTGAATTCGAGTGGGTATGAATCAAATGGATAATGAAGCAAATGGGTAAATGAAAAATATGCGTTGGACGAATTGGGTTTGCGAGTTGATCGTGGGTTTACCCATCTGGGTTGAAATCTGCAGGTTTACCCATATATGTATGTACATAAACTCATATGGATCAATATATAGGTTGAAACCCGCCTGTTTTACCCATATTGGTTGGTATATAAATCCATATGAGTTTATATATAGGTTGAAACACACGATTTTACCCATTTTTAATTCGTGAGTTTAATAAAAAAATTATCTACGGGTTGAGCGGAGTTCAACCTGACCCGTTTGATCCAACCCATTTTTTACCCTTCATAAAATCGATCAAAATTGATTATACCTATATTTTTTAAATTACTCATATTACACAACCCATATTCGACCTGTACACTTATTTGCCACCCCTAACAAAAGATTATTTGGAAGGGATGAATGAAAATAACCTTATTAAAAAAATCTGAAATCGATGCAATAATCATGTCAAGGGGTCAGCTTCTGGGGACCAAACTGGTCCAGAGGCGCATGCACTTCACGTGTAGCATCGGACCCACCATTCCTTCAACGGGGACCCTTCACTTGCTGTGCACAACTAATTTGTACCCAACTTGCACATTTTCCACTTTCATATTTCTTCTTTTCATTTGTTTTTGTTTTTGTTTTTTGCGAAGAAAACCTTTGTTTCTTTTAATCCAATAAAAAGTTCATTAATTATTGGTTGTTCTTTACTCTTTGTCTCTTTCTTTACACTTTAGCCTTTACATATGCACCAGTACAACTTTACACATGCAAATAAAGTGAAAACAGTGCCTGGTAAGTAATTTAATGTTCCATTTTAAACGACATATTTTGACTCTCATTGATTCATTTGGAAAATATTTTATTTTAAACATATTTTATTTATCAGTGATAATTTAAATTTGCAAAAAGTTAATATTTTAAAAACACTATATATTATAACGAATCAAACAAGTTATCACACAATAGTATTCATACTTAGAAACTAATTAAATTTTATGATCAAATTAAGTTAATAAATTTTTACTAAACTAGCAGAGTACCATCGTGCGTTGCGCGATACTATTTATTAAAATATTATGATTAAGTTTTATGTATATTTTGTGTCTTACATTTAAATTGAAAACAAGTTTATTTAAAATTTTAAAGTTTAGTCATCTAGAGGAAACTATAAGAGTTGTGAAGTAAAACAATTAATTTAGTTAGAAATGATTAAATATTGAATACAATAAAACTTCATTCAAAATTTTTAAAAGTAATTATTTATATGTTGAGATTCATTTTAAAGTGTTATCATAATTATGTGTATCTCAAATATAAGTAAATATCAAATGACCTTATTAGTCTCACTAATTAAAAAATATCCTCATTTAGTCGGTCTAAAACAAAACTTTGTCATAAATAATAAATAAATAATATGTACATATTTTTATCAAAAGTATTCTATTATTGTACGAAAAAACCCTAACATTTTATTATTTGAAATTATGTGTTTATTTGGATTTTCTTTAGTGATATATACAGATATAGTATGAGATATTTATGGTTTTAAATATATCTTTGGAAGTATATATTTTGATTCATTATACATACTCCCTCCGTTTTTTCTATGTTTGACACCATAAGTTTATGTGTTGTTTTTTTTTTGCAAGTTGAAATGTGTGGATGAAATTGAATGAGGAGAGTAAAAAGTTTAATGAGTGGTTGAGAATGTTGGACTTTTTGCCATAAAAAGAAAGGTAACAATCTTAGAAAAACATACTAAAATGGTAAGTGTTCCAAACATATAAAAACAGAAAAACAGAGGGAGAACTCCTTCCGAGTCCGTGTGAAAATGCATATAATAATGATGTGAACAGAATTTCGTTCGAAGCGGATAGAATAAAAGCGGAGTAATAATGTTCAATTGAATGATTGGAGAAAATAACAGCGGGTAGTTTCATCATCAGCAATATCAACCGCAAAACATAATTTTAGCCTACAATCATCTCTTTCATAGGCATATTTCGGCATTCAATTTTTGTGATCATAGCCTCATTTAGTTTTGTGCCCATCTTTTATCAATTGAACAATAAAGCAGAAACCTAGAATGGACGGAGTCAATTTCAGTACCAGTACCATCTATCGAGGAACAATATTTCCTGCACAAATATTATTTATATATAGTTAAGATTATATTCTTTTCAACTTATCTGAACTGAAATAAATTGATTTAAAAACTATTATAATCCTATAACTAAATTAAACTAAATTTTATTATGCAAATTGAAAAATAATTTAAATCCAACTGAACGGAATAGAAATGAAGTTGAGTTGAAAAAACAAGCATTAATTCATTCAAGTGGGGCATCTTAAACCACAAAATTGATATCTTGGGAGGAAAAGTTTTGGTGAAACGTCAAGCCAAGTGGGACGCAATTCAAGTGTTCCTTTACTAATAAAAAAAATGAAAATACTCTTTTCTTTGAAGCAACCTTCTCAGTGCACTTGAATCCGTTTCTCAAGTGGAGATGGATGTATTGTGAATTTATACTCCCTCCGTTTCTTTAACAATGGCACCGTTTGACCACTAGTTTTTCCGTGCAATGTTTGACCATCGATAAC
>JAULKM010100500.1:0-10485 GCA_032355605.1 Rubia tinctorum
TATATATACTGAGTGTAAAGGGTATATACAAGACAAAACCAAATATGGAAAATGATATATACAAAACCAATCAGAAATGGTATTTCTTTTTTAACCTGATTCTAATTCATTTAATATTCTATTAAAAACTACTAGCCATCCTTAATGGAATTATTTTTGGAAAGGAACTAACTACTAAACCGTTTCTAACAAACG
Source organism: Rubia tinctorum (assembly GCA_032355605.1). NCBI lineage: Eukaryota > Viridiplantae > Streptophyta > Magnoliopsida > Gentianales > Rubiaceae > Rubia > Rubia tinctorum. The sequence continues at coordinate 196 of JAULKM010100500.1, forward strand.
GATTGCCTAAATGCCATGAATAGTGTCCTTGATTCATCAACTTCACCTTTGAGATCTTTTGAAGTGGTTTTTTCTGTAAATATTAGTCTCGTACCAAACACTTTGGTTCATGAAAAAAGACATGCTAATATGGCAGCAGATAAATTGGCAAAACACACATTTATGCACAAGTTGATTGATCAGGACTTCACATGTGAAAAGTGTTAATACCAGAATTTGTAGTATGCTTTTATAATCGATCTACACCAGTCCAATATGCACCCAAACCTACAAGACAGACAGGCAGGCGCAAGGTCGTACCTGCTCCGGCGCTCCGGCTAGCCATTATTGTCATGTAGAAGCGTATCTAGGTGAATAGTGATTTGATAGTAAATCTTACCTTGGTTGCATGACTATTCCCGTTGTTATATGGGTTTGGTGGATGATGAGATGGCTCCCGTCCCATTTGGCTCACCAACCTTCTCCTTGTCCGTTGGTTAAGCCTTGGGTCGACTTGTGTGTTGGGTCGGGCCATGGCTTTAGGTAATTGGGCTGTCAAGCCCATACGTTATCAAGTCCCCCTAGCCCCAGACCCGGTTGACCAGGTCAATCCGAGGCTATGGGCTGAGCAAGCTCAAGCAACATCCCTGGGCCCTGGGTCCTACTTCCATACCACCTCTTTCTTGTGAGAGGGAAAATTTGGCAGTTTCTTGAGTTTTGAATCGTAGCAATGTGGTATCGTTATGTCATTAATGGAATGCTTCGATGGTTACACTACATGTCTAGGCGTCTACCACGTGTTTTTTTCCTGACGGTTTCCACATGCGAGCTCCTTTATTTCCACGTTTTCCTGAGGCGGTTGACATCACGCTCTCCTCTCTTAGAATTTCGAGGAATTTATTGGGTCTGTAATCTCCCTTTATTATTCTTTCTTCTTCGTCTTCCTCATCATTTCAATGCCTCGTCATCTTCTTTTACCTTCGTCTCATCGTTCTCTGCTTCCTCCTTATTCTTTCCCGGCGGCTTCTCCTCTCTTCCAGGTACCTTTTGTGCTTCTACCACTCTTCTTTTTAGAATTTTTTGTCTTTAGTAAAAATGGTATCTACCGCGGTCCTCCCAAACAACATTCTTATTGCGATACCATCAGTCCCAAATTAAGGGCGACCTGGGGGCTAATGAAGCCTTATTTAATGCTGAGGAAGTCATTTTTTCTTGACATCTGCAATCATGTCCTACTGTCGGAAATCAGTCAGACCGTTATGGGCATGCCCGAGGGCATGCTTACTGTTTATCTTGATACTTTGGAGAATTTTTGCCTTAAGTTCCCCCTTTCCTCCTTCTTCCCAGCCGTCCTGGATTATTACTAGCTGGGGTTGACTGACCTTCCCCCTAACTCTGTCCACGTCCTCCTAGGCTTCGAGGTATTGTGTCGTCATTTTCGCATCGAACCCACTGTTACCTTGTTCTGCGTCTTTTTCTATTCGTCCAGAATTCCCCCCGGACAGGACTTTCCTGAAAGTCCGACAGGATGGGGTGAAGGTTCAGACTGATCTCCCCACCTGTGTAGAATGGACATGGTGATTCATCTTTGTGGATGAAGACTTGGTCTTGGGCATGAGTCGGGCTGAGAGGGTGATCTTACTGGCTGGCCCAGAAAAGGGGGGGGGATCCTGACCTAGCGCTGCTGAGACGGCTGGCCTACAACCTCTCATTTCTCATCTCGAGGGGGTGCAAGTGAAGCGCGACCGCCTCCTGTGAGATTCCGCCTCGGGGGCTGTCAGGATGCCCTACTTTCCCGGTGGTATTTCCCTTAGCGAGGGACCTGCTGACCTGAGCGGTATAGGTTTTAGTGTTTCCTTGTTTATCTGCTATCTTAACTTCCTTTTGCTTTTACGTACCTATTATCATTCTGTCTTTCTACTTTTTTCCTTTGCAGAGATGTTTATTGCTAATTTTCTGGGGGGGGTCTATCCAAGCTCCCTCGTCAGGCTACCAGCACCCGCCCTAGTCCCCGGGGCGATGATGCAACTAGTGTTGTGAACCAGCAGGCCCAGGCCATCACCGTGTCTAACACTGAGGTCTCAAAGGAGGGACCTCTTCAGAAGAAGACATGCCGTAGCTCCGACAAGAGGGTCCTGAAGAGTGGAACTGGTACGGGCCATACCTCTTTTAAGGTGATTCCCAAGTAGGTCCTTGAGACCCCAGGCTCATAGCCTTCAGCTCAGCAGAAGAGGCTCGCCCTTGCCGCTCAACCTGTTCAGGCTGTTCCGTTCACGTCTCCATTTTCTTATGGCTCTTCTTCTCGAGGTGGCTCCACCCTAGGTCATATGCACAGCGCTGCAGCTCAGACTGAGTTCATCTCTCGGGCTCTACCTTTTCTGCATTTCAACTCCTGACTGCGGGGAGCGATCGCTGAACGTGGCTGGCTCCACCTTCCTCGCTAACTGCTCCGCTTAAGCTTTTCTTGAGATATGCTCTTTTTCACTTAATTGCATTATTTTCTCTTTTCATTTTTTGGCCAAGTGCATACTAGATATGACTTGCTATTTTCCTTAGCTATTTTTAGGTCCTCTGCTATGCTAGAGCCTATCAAAAGGAGCTTGGAAACTTGCAGGCGGAGAAAAGCAAGCTCAAACGTGGCCTTGCCTCCCCGATGACCTGGGCTTGGGGTTTCCAGGAGTTGGAGCAAGACCTTGAGCTGGAGAAGGGGGTCACTGGTTCCTTGGAGTCTTCATTGTCAAACGCCGAGGCTAAGGTGGCTGAGCTGAGGGCCTTGCGGGAGGGGGCTTTTACACGTGGTTTCCTTAGCCTTTACTCCCTCGTGGTGTGGAGCACTAGGGCTTCCTATGTATTAAGCGATGATCTGATGAAAACCATCTAATTTTACTCTCAGACTGAAGATGAAAACCAGCTGCGGGTTGGCATGGGTAATGCTTTTGTTCCTTTTCGTGAACATATCTTTACCGAACACTTCCAGGCACGACACTAGACAAGCTCGACCGCTGGAACTCGGATGTTACCCCTGTTGAGTCCGACACACATTTTGCTAGTGGGCCCCACCAAGCTAATGATCTTGCTGGGAGAGTCGAGGGGGATGAACTTAGGTTACTGATGGTGTGGAAGGCGTGGAGGGGCTGCGGAGGATGATGCCCAGGCTACAGGGAGTGATAAAGCTCAAGGGCCCTAAAGGCTTTATTATGAATGATTTCTGAATATGTGAACTTTTTCATTTTATGTTTCGCGTGTGTTCCCCTGCTCTTTTTATGTTTTTTTTGGGTGTGTCTTTCCCCCTTTTTGATGATGAACTCTGCAACTCTTAGGCTGTCTGCTCTCATTAATTAATTTTCTTTGCTTATAACTTTATTTATTGCCTTTGTGGTGTCCTTTTTGCAATTGTTTTGGTTGTTGTTATGACTCACCTTCCCCTTTCCGAAGAGTTGTTTATTTTGCAACAATGCTTTCCTATCAGTCTTTCTGCGCTATTGTCAAATTCAAGAGTGATTATTTAAAACACTTATTGACAAAAAGCACCAACATTTTCTCCATTTTGCTTCCGGTTCGATTGTTCGTCCGATGGCATCCTCCAAAATCTTTTCTTTTACTGCGGCTATTTTGTTCACTGGGGCCAGTGTATTGCTCGCCGATCACAGTTGGAGTTAATTACCAAACACTTTCTTTTCTTTTGTATGTCGAGATACGTCCTGCAATTGGGCTAGTTGTTTAGGCCAGCACAACAACTTGAGCCTGGATCAGGCTCGTTGCTCGACGGCCACAGTTTGAGTTACTTACCAACCACTTTCTTTTCTTTTCTTTTGTAAGTCGAGATACGGCTTACAATTGGGCTAGTTGTTTGGGCCAGCACAACAACTTGAGCCTGGATCAGGCTCGTTGCTCGACGGCTATGGTTGTGGTCGGAGCTTCATTTCCTTTATCCGCTGGGATCCGGCCTGCAATTGCGCTGGCTGTTGGGGCCAGTGCTGCAACTTTAGCCTGGATTAGGCTCATTGCTCGACGGTTATGGTTATGGCCAGAACTTTATTTCCTTTTCCCTTTGAGTTCGATGTGCAATTGCTCCAACTATTGGGGCCAGCACTGCAACTTTAGCCTGGATTAGACTCATTGCTTGACGGCTATGGTTGTGGCCAAAGCTTCATTTCCTTTTCCCTTTGGGATCCGACCTGCAATTGCACTGGCTGTTGGGACCAGTGCTGCAAATTTAGCCTGGATCAGGCTCATTGCTCGATGTCTATAGTTGTGGCTGGAGCTTCATTTCCTTTGCCCATTGGGATCCGGCCTACAATTGCGTGGGCTGTTTGGGCTAGCGCTACAACTTTGGCCTGGATCAGGCTCATTGCTCAACGACTATGGTTGTGGTCGGAGCTTCATTTCCTTTGCCCGTTGGGATCTGACCTACAATTGCGCTGGCCTTAGGGACCAGCATTGCAACTCTAGCCTGGATCAGGCTCATTGCTTGACGGCTATGGTTGTGGTTGAAGCTTCATTTCCTTTTCCCATTGGGATATGGCCTTTAATTGCGCGAGCTGTTGGGGCCAGCGCTGCAACTTTAGCCTGGATCAGGGTCATTGACGGTGGACATTTTCCTGTCCAATTTATCCCCTACATTTTTCATTTCTAGAAACAGCAAAAAAACGGAGGCTTAGGTCGGGATTTCCTTAGGATCATACCCCTTATGGGCTTACAAAATATTTGATCCTTTCAGGAACCCCGTCTCACTCTTCAATCAAATAAAACTATTCGACAGAAGGTTTCATACGTACATAAGGCTAAAGTTACTTAATCATAGTACCTTCTCAGGTTGGCTATGTTCCAGGTCCGGGGGATTGGTCTTCTATCCATTGTCTACACTATGTATGCTCCGTTCCCCAGCACTTCAGCCACCCTATACGGGCCTTCCCATTCTGCATCTAGCTTCTTTTGACCATGGGCTCAACTTGCTTCATTGTTTCTCAGTGCTAAGTTTCCCACTTTCAGGTGTCTCACCAGCACCTTGCTGCTATAATGTTGTTCCATCCATGGCTTATACGCGGCCTCTTTTAGTGCTAATTTCTCCCTGAGCTCATCCAACTCTTCTAAATTCTCCTTGAGTGCTTTGTTATTTCATTCCTGATTCATCGGTTCAGCTACCATTCTACTGGGCACGGTAATTTCCGGCGGAATGATAGCTTCTGTTCCGAAGCACAGCCTATAGGGGGATTCCTATGTAGTTATCCTCGACGTGGTCTTGCATTCCCACACCACACTTACCAGCTCTTTCTCCCATTCTCCCTTGGCCTGTCCTAACCTTTTCTTCAATCCTTGGACTATCGTCCTGTTTGTCACTTCCGTCTGCCCATTTTCTTGCGGATGGGCTACGGACGTGAACTGTTGCCTTATGTTCAGGTCGACGCACCATGACTTGAAGGGCTCATTGGTGAACTGTTTTCCGTTATCGCTCACTATCATCTACGGGATTCCAAACCTGCACACTATACTCCTCTAGGCCAAGTTTGTAACTCTCTTAACGGTTATACTTGCCACAGCCTCACCTTCTACCCACTTTGTGAAATATTCTATTGCCACCAACAGAAACCTTCCTTTCTGCAGCTTCAGGGAACGACCCTGCAATGTCGATCCCCCATTTGGAAAAAAAACCAGGGTAACATTATACTGGTCATTCGCTCTGCAGGGAGCCTATGTATCTTGGCGTGCTCTTGGCATCTATGATACTCTCGGACCATTTTTCTGAATTTGTCCTCAAGGTCGGCCAATAGTAACATGCTTTTACTGCTCACAGTGTCAGTGTTCTTGATCTCTGGTGACTTCCACAGCTCTCTTTGTGTATTTCTCTGAGGAGTGAGGACCATATCTGCCAGCTCGAGCTCTGCACACCTAAGTCATTGCTTAGTGTATCCCCTTTTTTACAATAGCCCACTTCTTACGGCGTACCCCAAGCTTTCTTTTTTACTATCCTTGCCTCCTTATCGTCTGTTGGCAGTGTCTCATGTCCTAGGAAATTACGAATGGGTAATTTTAAGTCGGCCGTCACACTCTGTATCGCTTCTACCTATCTTGCATTAGTCAACCTGCACGCCAGTTCTCCTACTAACAAAAACTTAGTTAAGTGTGCATGAGCTGAGGATTCCAGTTTGCTCAACGTGTCCACTCTCGTGTTTTGTGACCTCGGGATCTTGGTGATGTCAAATTCTTCAAACTCAGCCGCTAAATTTTTTTACTTTATCTTTGTACTTCATCATTGCTGGCTCCTTGGAAGCGTACTGACCATTATGCTGATTTGCCACCAACATTGAGTCTCCATAGGCCTGCAACTTCTTTGCTTCCAATTTCTTAGCTATCACATACCCGCAATCAGCGCCTCGTATTTTGCTTTATTTTTTAGGCAAGGAATTTAAAATGTAGAGCATAGGTTGGCTCCACACCTTCCAAGTATGATTATACTAGGCATGCGCCTGCTCCCTCCACTATGGAGACTCCATCCACATACAATTTCTACATATTTGTTCCTGTCAGTTCATCTTGGCCTGCAGAAAGTATGCCATTACTTGCCTCTTTATTGATTTCCTCGGGGCGTATTCAATGACATACTCTCCAAACTCGACTGCCCACTTCACCAGTTTTCCTGAAGCCTATGACCTAGTTAGTATTGCCTTAAACGACTGATTCGTCAGAATTACCACAGGGTATGCCTAAAATTACTGCCTTAGCCTTCTCGTCGCGTGGACCAAAGTTAAAGCCAGTTTCTCCTAGTTTTTGTATCCTTGCTCTGGGCCCTGCAGAGTCCGGCTCACGAAGTTCATAGGTCATTGACCTTTATTCTCCTCCCTGAATAGCTCGCCACTGACTACTTCTTCGTCCGCTGCTACATACAAGTACACGGTCTCCCCCTTTCTTGGGTTGGTCAAGGTCGGAAGGTCTTTTAGGTAAACCTTCAGTTCCTCAAACACTTTCTCCTGCAGCTTCCCCCAATGTATTATTCCTTTCTTGTCCACACACCTCTTCAATATTTTAAAGAAAGAGAGTACTCTCTCTGCTGCTCGATACATGAAACGATTCATAATCGCCAGCTTCCCATTCAGGCTATGCACCTTCTTGACCGTGTTCGGCTACTTCATCTCCAAGATTACCTTTATCTTCTTAGGGTTTGCCTGTAGCCTTTCATTCGACACCATGTGTCCTAGGAATTTCTCCTCCCCTACTCCAAACTAGCATTTGGCTGGGTTTAGTTTCATCTATGTCTCCATGAACTACCTTAAGGTCTCCTTGACATCCTCAAAAAATGTCTCATTCTGACTGGTCTTTATCACCATGTCGTCCACATATATTTCCAGGTTCCTTCCGATCATCTTCTGGAAGATTTTGTCCACCACCCTTTTGTATGTGGTCCTGGCATTTCTCTGGCTGAAGGCATCATTTGATAGCCAAAGGCTCATTTCTCATGATTAAAAGCAGTTTTTTTACTACATCACCTTCTAGCACGGGGATCTGATGATACCCCTTGTATGCATTGAGAAAACATTTATTAGATAGTTGGTAATGTCATCTACCTTTTGGTCAATGACCCGCAACAGGTAGCAATCCTTGGGGCAGGCCTTGTTCAAGTATGTGTAATTCATGCATATCCTCCAGTTTTTGTCTGTCTTTTTCACCAGCACAAGGTTAGCCAACCAGGTTGGGTAGGGGATTTCTTTCAGGATCCCCGCTGCCACCAACTGGCTCACCTCCCTGTTCACTGCTTCATTTACCTCCCTACAGAGCATCATCTGTTTTTGCTTGACAGTCTTGTAAGAAGGATCTACTTTCAACTCGTGGCATTTGACATCTCTTGGTACCCCTATCATATCTTCCGGTTTCCAGGAAAAAGCCCGCTTGTTCTCCTTCAAAACCTTTATCAGCTCGCTTTTCACCTCCGGCGGGAGGGATATTCTCACCTGTACTGACCAGGCTTCGTTCAGCTTTACCGCTTCCATCTCTGCGCCTAGCTTTGATGGGTCATTCCTGCCTGCGATCATTCTGAAAGGCCTAGCTTTATTGGCATGTCCTCCTTGGATCCCATTTCCATCTTCTCATTTCTACTTGCTGAGCACAATCCGGTGGCATTCCTTAGCTCTCTGCTGGTCTCCTCTCACCGTGGCTATTCCTCCTTTGGTTGGTAACTTCAACAAGAGGTGCAGGGTTGACACTATGCCTTTTAGCAATGCTAATTCATGTCTGCTCAATATCATATTATATGGGTTGTTCGCTTTTACGACTATGAACTCTATGTCCACAGTCTTTCTTCTCTCTCTTTCCCCTACAGTTACTGGATGGAGTATGGTTCCTTATGGCCAAAATATTTTGCCTGCAAAGTATACTAGTGGAGCATCTGTCTGTTCCAGGTTCCTCCTGGTGTTCTCGTCTAGCTTCTCAAAGCAGTGTCAATACATGATCTCAACTTCCACTACCCATGTATGTCCGTGAATCCTTTTATCCATTACTCTGACTGTTATCACCACTGCAGCTGTGCCAGTCGACTATCTGGTATCGGATCGCTAGCGTCAAACGTTATTGCTTTGTTTGCCCATACTTTCTTTCCTCCGGTGTTTGCTGCGGTGTCTATCTGTAGCGTGCCTTCCGCTGGGACTCATTCCTTCTTCCTGCACCTCCTCCTATGATGGTGTATATTCCTATCATCGTGGTTGTTCTACCATTCTCACTGGGGTGTCTTATCTCTGCCTCTTACCGCGTTCTTTGCCTTTCTCAGCTCTAGTCACCTCCTTTCCTTTGTCCCACCTTTACTCTTTGTTCTGCACCGACAATCCTTCTGTCTGCGAGACCCTCCATACTTATTCTTGCTCTGATAGATGGCCTTGTTGTGGGTCTTTGCACTTTTTTCCAAGTGTACTAGCTCGCCACTCTGCACAGCATCCTCTATATTATGCTTCAAGTGGATGCAATCATTCGTGTCATGACCATGGTCATCATGGTAATCATAGAAATAGGTCTTATTTCTCTTGTCGGGCACTTTCTTCATCCTCGTTGGCACATCCATTATACCTTTCCATGCGCACATGGCGAAGATCTCCCAGGGCATTTTGATCAGTGGGGTGAAGATCTTTTCCGACCTGTTGAACCTGTTTGGCATCTACTGGGTGCCTGATATGGCGGTCCCAACTTTCGTCGGCTTTCCCTCCAAGATTTCCCTATCGGCCTTTCGCTGGCTGTGACCGCCCAACGTCTCCTTACTTCTCTTGTCAAATAGATCTACCCTGTTAAAGTTTCCAACTCTCATAATCAGTTCATCAGTCATCGGTGGCGGGTCCAGGGTGAAGTTCCTTAGTAACAGCTTGTGCCTCAAACCGTTTATGAACGTATCAGTGAGGAACTGGCTGCTCCTCTCCTTAACTTGATTTGCCTCGTCATTGAATCGCTCCTAATACGTCAACAGTGTCTTTGTTGGCTTGTGCCTGATAGCCAGCAGTTCGGACCTTGTTTTCTGAAATTTCTTCCTCTTTATGAAGCAAGTTAGGAACTTCTGCTCATATTTTCACCGCACCTAGGAAACAAGCTACCACATGGCCAGGGGTGACTAGAACTTCCAGATCCTGTTTGGCTTTCCCTCTGGCAATGATACACTCCCTCCGATTTTTTTTACATTGGTACACTTTCATTTTTTGGATGATTTTTTTATACTGGTATATTCCTCTTTGGGTAAATACTAGATTATTTTCATCTATTAATTTTTTTTAATTCTCCAAATACAATTTTCTCCTCCCATTTTACCTTTTAAAAAAACATGTCCGTTGTTTGGTGAGTGCCAATATTTTGGGACGGAGTTAGACGGATTTAAAGTTTAAAAACTACGGTAAAATCCGGTACTACTTGATCCAATGAATTAAAGCACGCTGCCAATTAGCATAGAACAATAAACTCGTGGGGATTCTGTAGCTGACCTGTTGACTCCACCCTCTACCGCACCAATTTCCAAATCTAGAATCTCGAATCTCGCGGGATTCTTCGTCACTCGGTTCCGTGTTTACTTGTAGTGGAGTCCAGTCCAGCCATATAATTACTCATAATGACACTTGATTCTCATAATCGTTCCCTCCTATCGAACCCTCTCCTAGCTGCCGCCATGGATCAACCGCCGCCGGCGAAATCATACTGGAGATTCAGCAAGAATGATTTTTACCCCGAACCCACGTTCCAGAATTTCCAATCCTACCTTTCCGCAGTCTCTGACACCCCGCGCCGCCTCAAGGACCGCCTCCTCAGCCGCTCCTCCGACACGGTTGAGCTCGTGGAGATGAAGAAGCA
>JAULKM010100501.1:0-10484 GCA_032355605.1 Rubia tinctorum
GAGAGCCACAAGCACAAAAATCAGATGAGAACCATGTGTCACCCCTCTTCAAGAATGACTCTCATCTCATGGTTCTCTTCGCATGGTTCTCATCTCATGGTTCTCATCCCATGCGATGAGAATCACGACCACCGGTGGCTGGAATTTGGCCGGAGGTCGACCGGAAATTGGATGGAGGTCGGCCGGAAATTTAAAATGTTAAAATTGAAATTAAATATTCATTTTTTAAAATTTAAGATTTATTTGAATTTTATTTTATTTTTAGATACATTATGTATTCAATACGTATAAATACAGGACGTATACAGTAAAATACAGCGCGTGATATAGCAATGTCCTTTGCTTTGCTCTATATCTAGACATTCATGCAAGCCCACACCAGGTAAGCAAATTCATCTATATCCCTTACCACTTGATTTGAGACCACAAGAACATTTTGCACTCACTCGAGTGCTCAAACGGTTAAATGTCTGACAAATTTGTACCGAACTTTAAGTTTGACAGACAGTTGTAGTATGCAAATGTAAGATTCCCGGTACCTCTATATAGTGTCAATTGATTTTATGATAGAATATTATGAATCTTACATTTTATCAGAGCTAGCCCAACTTTGACCTGATCGACCCAATGGACGTATATTTCCATTGATATGCCTGTGATCCCCTTTCTGCCCATGTTTGCGCAGCAAATAATATCGCCGCACGTGTGGGGCGTGTTTGAGAGTTCTACACTGGTGGTTGACAAAGTATTTGTTTAGTTATATATAAGATCACAAGTCACCTATACATATTATCAATTGATTTTATGATAGCAAGTTCACGAATCTTACAATTATGATCACACGTGTGAATTATCAAAAGAATGATTTTTAAAATACCGTAATTTACTCTCCATCATGCAGCATTCGTGCAAGCGAGCTCTTGTGGAGAGGATTGATTTTGCATTCTTGTACAATACCACAAGTATATTTCAATTTGGGCAGATAATGATGAGAAAAATGTGCGCATTACCATCTCCTTTTCGTCGTATCTTATTTGAGATCATATCATCATTTTCATGACATTAATCAAACAGTACTTGTGAAATGAATGGATCCATTAATGTTTCGTTTCGTTGCTTTCTTTTATTATGAACCGTGCATTTAAAGTCTCCATATAAGGTTATGATTGGCCAACATGTCCCATCTAAGTTGTAACTCCTACTCCCTCCGCTTCTCTAAGAGTGGCACCATATGACCACCACTTTTTTTAGGTATGTTTGACCATCGATAACTTTAGTTTCATATAATAATGGTAAATAAAAATTTGATATTCAGTTACTACATATTACGGAGAATCTAAATATATCTCATACGGTAGTTTTATTGTTTATATACTGTATAAAATATATGGTCAAACATGCATTGAGAAAAAAGGCAAAAAAATGATGCCACTCTTAGAGAACCGGATGGAGTATCTTTGGTCGCTCTACTTGTGTGGGACTTTATAATTTATATTGCACAATGTTTCATTAATATTTTACTAATTTTGATATACTAACATTAATAATATTATTCTTAGAATAAAACATTTATCTTTAAATAGTTTTCAGTTAAACGTACATGTACTTACATGTATATATTAAAGAAAATTAAACATATATAGTTTTTATTTTCGGGGTTTTCGATACAATCAGGATACTGATCATTTCAGTAGCATTTACAATCAGAAGATTGAAATTGTGTCCTTGGAAAGTGTGTAGATGAGAAACGCTTAAAGAAAGACGTTGTCTAACCCTAATTACGGCGTCTCTAGGGACGGATCTAACACATGGGTAAGCCCCCCACAATTTTCTAGAAACAAATATAAACACTACTTCCTAAAGAAAATTTCCTTTTTTTTTTATTTCTCAAACCATATTTGACCACCAATTACTTTAGTCACATATACAAACGGTGTATAAAAAATTTAATATTTAAAAAATAGAGGTTAAATGAAAAGGTTAACTAAAAATTAGGGAATTTTCTCTGGATGATGGAAGAATAAAATTATACATGCTATTTTAAAATGGCAAAATCTTGGGAAATACGGTATTTCCATAAGCATATGGAAAGACGGAGTTGAAATAGAATTATAGAAAGGTAAAAAGTTTTAGTTGTAATATTACAAATTTATTATGCAATATGTAATAGTTATAAGTTTATGATCCGATAGATACAACCTGAAAATTTTATCTTAATTTATTCTAATTTGTAGTTTGAACCTTGGTCTTTCCATAACGTACGGAAATACCGTTTTTCAAGAGACGAACTCTTTTAAAATTACTCCCTCCCTAAATCTTATTTTATAAAGTTAACTCATATTTAATTAGATTTCTAGATCCTCCCTAGTCATTGCTACCCTTACTGTAAGCCACAATTTACAACTTGATCATCGCTCCGAAGTTATGTTTTGAGTGGAATTTCAAATAAATTATAAGACATTTGAAGACATTAGGCCCCAATATCTATTTGTTGCCATTGATGAGACATAAGTTGGATGGTATCCACAAACCTGTCTCCTATTGAGACTAACAGACTTGAAGCCTGAAAGACTTCATTAATGGATACACTAGCTAGCTAGCTAGCTAGGGTTTATCGCGACTCAATGATCCATAGAGGACATGATTAGACTAGTACACCAAAGATAACATATGCATGGATGGGAGTAATAAATATTTGGGTTAGATACGTTTATAAAGCTGACTTTTGGTTAAAAGTGTCAATATAATCTTACAATCTCAGAAAGTGTTAAAATAACCCAAACTAATTATTGTGTGTGTCAATCTAACCTTAACTTTCAAAAACAATTGTGCCGATATAGCCAAACTCCCTAATTCCGGCATTGACCCATGACATTCCGACATTGACCAAAACTGAAATGACCAAAATACCCTCTAAGCCAAAGCTGAACATTTAATACCGATTTCACCCTTATGTTCTTTCGAGTTTCACCTTGAACCCCACCTCCGCCAGCCATGCCTCCTTCCACCTCCACCACTTTAACCTCGCTGCCTCCCCCACCTCCACCACCCTATCCACGCCACCTCTGCATCTCCACCACTCTAACCCCGCTGCCAATTAAAATAACCTCATCCAAATTAAACATCCCCGGAAACCCAGCGACCATCTCCATTTTTTCCTTAGATATGATGTCGGGCATCTCCATTTCCCGTTAATGGCACCTGAATCGACCGAAAATGCCCGAACCCGCCGAGTTCCACCACCTCGCTCGCCGTCCTCGAAAATGACACGCTGCTCAGCAGCCGTCGATCTCTAACGGTGACACCGATTTCCGTCTCGTATGAGCCCCCATTTTCGGGTTCCACACGCAGTAGCTTTCCACATCCACGCCACATGCTTTTACAAATAAGAAAACCCGTTATTTGAACATTAAGTCTATGGGCATAGGTTTCAAACTAGGGTGGGAGAATTAGAAATGGTTGTGGGATTTGGGCTTACGGTTCGCAATCGGTGTTGGGCTTACTTACGGCGGTGGAAGAGGTGTTGCTGGTTGATTAGCGGTGGATTGGTTGATGAGCGGTGGAGCACTCTAATCGGGATGGGATATCATCGGTCTTTTATCGGTCTAATTGGGACGATGTTATCATGACGATAACTTTTATCAATGGTGCATAAAATCTTGTTAGTTGTTACATCGTCTCGTCCCGAACAGGAAGATGCACAACAGCTAAAAGAAGGAGACACACAACAGAAGTCGATCAGGATGACAGAGGCGTTTCAGGCAGGGGAAGTGAGGAAAAGTGAGGAAGATGAAGAATTAGGGCAATTAAGTCTTTTCATAATTTTTTGTTTTTTTAATTTAGGGGTAAATTCATCATTTAACCAAATTCTGGTCAATTCACCGTTGACTAATAAGTCAACCAAGTCCATGGTTATTTTGGTACTTTTTGAGATTGCAGGGTTATATCGCACTTTAAGTATAAAATTATGGTTATTTTAGCACCTAACTCTAAATATTTTCATACAATACGCAGTGCAAACCACTTACTCCCTCTGTCCCACATCAAATTTCATAGAATCTTTTTCACGGTTATCAAGAAACATGTTTGACCGTTAATATGTTTAACTACGTATAATAACGGTAAATAAAAATTTGATATTTAGAAACTACTCGTTACGATGAATCCAACCATATCATATACGATAATATTGTTGTTTATATATCTATTCAAATATGTGGTCAAAGTTATACTGTGAATAGTGACATAATGTGAAGTAGGAAGTTTGAACTGGGACAGAGGGAGTATGTGACATCTAAACTATTATCATCTTAATTTTTTGGCTTTTTTTAAACACTATTAACCCCGGAACTAACAAAAATGTTAAGTTGTGCCACTTTCGTCTGATCAAAATGTCAAGTTTAACCTTTGTTGACATTTTGAGGGGCAAAAATGTCTTTTTATATTCAACTCTAGAATTATTTCGAATTCAGAAGAATGTTTCTCGAGTCGACGTGTGATAAATCACAACTTAGATCTCGATCGTCAACAACATCTGAATGGTTCGAGGAGACATCTCAACTTAGATCTACATTTTTCGGCCCAACAAACCTTGACTAGTTGACTATTTTGAGTTAAATTGGGTTAATTTTGATCATCAAAATTCAACTGATATTAGGGATGAATATGGGTCAAGAACCTAATCCATATCCACATGGTCCAGAACCGTTGAATTAGATATAGGTCAAGTTTTTTAGATCCATTGGATTCTGTTTGGGTGTTGGACTAAATTTTAGAAAACATATTTAGATTCGGATCTAAAATAGTAAGATAAAAAACCAATCTGCAGACCCATGTAACACTAACTATATATTCCTTTCTGTCCAGGCAAACTGGCTTGCCGAAATATACCGTGTAATGTCGTTTTAATTTTTATCCATATGAGTATGATCCGGAGTCGCAACTAATTAAATAAATAATTGACATCGAAAAACTTAACTTAAGATTTATGCGGCAATTAATTATTATATGTACATGGAATAATTCCCTTGATGTGGCACTGTAAGATACACTCTTAGTGCCCTAGGATTACAGATTAAAATCCACTGAGATTCCAAAGTAAGTGACATTGATTAGAAAACATGATGATTTGATGGACATGACTGCCAATGTTGGAGAAAACGAGGAGAAGAATGAGAACACAAAAATACAGTACATCATCTTATCTTGTCCTCTTAGCTATCTGGCAACATTAATTGCATTTAGAATGGAGAGATGGGGGGTGGTATCTTAAGGTCTTTCTTCATGTTGTCTAAGTTCAAAAACTTTTCACGATTTTTGAAAAAATATGTTTGACTGTTAATATCTTTAATTACGTGTAATAAAGACACATAGAAAGTTGATATTTAGAAACTATGATAAAATATAAAAGACTTTATTAATGGTGCATTGATATCACATCAATGACACATGTCATCAATGATGAGAGTTACAATATATGGTGTTATAACAAACCAAAGTCTAACGAGAATAAGATTCTAAATTTATAAGAAAATTATCATCTATAACTAATTCTATAAGGAAATTAATTCTATAATGTAACTACCATATATAACCTTTCCCTACGAGGGAAATGATTTCTTATATCCTTATCACCTTCCCTCACTTTTGATGATCAAGAATGCCCAACTTGTG
This sequence comes from Rubia tinctorum, assembly GCA_032355605.1. Lineage (NCBI taxonomy): Eukaryota > Viridiplantae > Streptophyta > Magnoliopsida > Gentianales > Rubiaceae > Rubia > Rubia tinctorum. The sequence goes on from JAULKM010100501.1 coordinate 5,674, forward strand.
AATAAGATTATGAAATTGCTAACCATTAAAAAATTGAAATCCTTTCAGTATGACGAGACAGGTTGACAAATCGGGGCCGTCAGAGGTACCAAGGTAGTAAAGAGAGTTCATAGATCGACCAGAAGGTACACATCCCCTAGAGCCAGATTGTAATTGCAACTGTTTGAGTAAATCTGCAATCACGTCGATGGCATTCAACATCTGTAACTTGTTAGCCTCAATTTCAGCGACGATACGGGCTTGCTCAGCAACATCGAAACTGGAACCAGAGGTGAGACCATACATGGTAGTAAATTACGTAGATCGGCGGCAACCAGGGGTGGCATCGGCGCGGCAAATCAAGTAGGCAAAGGCTCGGCAGCGCGTGAACTCAGGCGCTGGCGCGTGAACGTCACTCGTCGGCAGATCGAAGTCGTACGGATTGCGGGTACTGTTGAGGTGGCAGTGGCGATCGAAAAAATAGCAATCGGTAGGGCAGTCGACGACGGTGGCAGCGCGTGTAGTGTAACGCGCACCTTGACAGCGACAACTAAGGCAGAAGACGACAACGGAATTTATTTAGGGTTTAGGTTTCAGAATTTTTAGGCACTGATACCATGATAAAATATAAAAAAAACTTTATTAATGGTGCATTGATATCACATCAATGACACATCTCATCAATGATGGGAGTTACAACATATAATGTTATAACAAACCAAAATCTAACGAGAATATTATTCTAAGTTTATAAGAAAATTACCACCTACAACTAATTCTATAAGGAAATTAATTCTATAAGGTAACTACCATCTATACATTTCCCTATAAGGGAAAGTATTTCTTATTTCTTTATATTTTTTGGAAAAAATATATAAGACTTTATTAATGGTGCATTGATATCACATCAATGATACATCTCATCAATGATGAGGGTTACAATATATAGTGCTATAACAAACCAAAGTCCAACGGGAATATGATTCTGATTCTATAAGAAAATTACCATTTACGACTAATTCTATAAGGAAATTAATTTTATAACGTAACTACCATCTATAACATTTCCCTACGAGGGAAATGATTTCTTATTTCCTTATTATTATTTTTGATAAAATATAAAAGACTTTATTAATGGTGCATTGATATCACATCAATGACACATCACATCAATGATGAGGGTTACAATATATAGTGTTATAACAAACCAAAGTCTAACAAGAATAACATTCTAAGTCTATAAGAAAATTATCATCTACAACTAATTCTATAAGGAAATTAATTCTATAAGTTAACTACCATCTATAACCTTTCTCTACGAGGGAAATGATTTCTTATTTCCTTATCAAACTATTTATTACGATGAATCCAATAATATCACGTACAATATCATTGTTGTTTATATATCTATTCAAATATATGATCAAATTTTAACAATTTTGACTAAAAAAAGTCTCTTATATAATTTGAACTGGGACATGGGGATATATACATATACTCCTTCCGTTCTTTTATGTTTGGCACACTGAACTCATATGCTGTATTCTATGAAAATCAAAACGTATAATAAGAACTGAGTGAAGAAAATAGAAGGTTTAATGATCAATAAAAGAAAATAATAATTTTGTGTTGTCAATAGAAATTGTGACACTCTTAAAAAAAAGATTAAAATGAAAAGTGTGTCAAATATTCGCTAACTTAGCGAAGGAAGGGAAAGTAGTAGAACCTAGCTAGCTACAGGTTGTTTTGATCGAATTTGGATTTTTCTTCTTCATTGAAGATTCATGTATTCTTCTTCTCATAATTTTGTGTTTGTTAATTTTTTGTTTGTTGGTGCTCGTGTTTGGAGATGAAATTAGCAATAATTGTGTAGATTTAGTATAAGTAACTAAATGTGTCTATGTTATTAGTATGAATTGTGGATGAAACCAACTAAAGGGGGTTTCCTTATATGAAAACTTCTTAAATTGAATTAGTTGGATCTAAAAATGGTACTATACACTGTCTTTTCATTTTTGTGATAATTGAGGAATCTTTTAATCTTTGTCATTATTTATGTATGTATTTTTGTGAAACTAAATCCATATATAGTTTAATTTCCACGATATTAGCGTAATACTTTGTTTAAAGGGCTAACAATGACTAAATTACCTTTGTAAAATAGAGCTAATAAGTGGGTCTCAAGTAATATTTTAAGAGGGGTCTCTTGACAAGAAATTTGTTCATAAGTTTATGTTCACGTCACTGTATTTTTTATTTATACATTGTATTTGTTAAATTACATACTAAATTTAAAAATTAAAATAACAGTAGTATATTAAATCATAGTATATTTTTATATTATATATTTTTATATTTTCACATTCAAATAACATTATTAGGAGTAGTTTTTTTAACTTTTACAAATAATATTCAAATTTTATTTTAAAATAATAATATTTAAAGTAAGGGGCCTACCATAAACTTATGGATAAATCAGCTTTCATGGAATTTTCTCTATTTTTAATTGCAATTATGACGGATTGATGTCGGACTAAAAGTTATATTTTTGAAACATTAGATCAGTAACTTTTGTAAATAGATTTTTATTAGGATTCAAAAACAACCTTTTCAACTATGTTATGACTATAAAAAAAAAGTTATATAAGCACCCCAAATAAAAATTTCTGAAATGATGTATACTGATTATATAATCCACTCTGATGTTTTTAAGGTAGTGGTTACAAGGGCTTAATTAATTGTTTTAAATCAATAGCCCACTATCTTTTCAGAAAAATAAATAAATCAATAGCTCACTATTATAAAACATAACTTTTATAACTGATTTATATTTCCTATATAAATTTTTGAGTCGCGTTCCTGGCTGCTATTGACTGACTTTGTGTTTTAGCCTAATCTGGTAATTTGATTGAATTCAGGTCTGGTGGTCTGACTGGAAACTGGTTGATTTGACTAGGTTGGGATTGAGTCAGATTGGATGGTCTAGTGCAGGTTGATAAAATGGGTCTTATTATCTGCATTCATAATTTTATTTTTGCAATTATTTTTTCAGCCAGTATTTTACTTTAGTTGAATTTAGATTTCAATTATTCACATAAAATTCTAGATTGTAAGACTTCATTTTTTTCACCTCGATGTGTAAGTGTGTATTGCATTTTTTTTCTTACTGTAAAAGATCAACAAAGGTGTAAAGTCTTATAAATTTAATTATAAAAAAGGGGTTGGGGCGGAAAAAACTAGTACTTTCGTTCCAACCGAATCAACATATTTTTTATCAACTTTCTTAGACCATGTTTGACCACTAATAACTTTAGTTACGTATATTAACATTGTATCAAAATTTGATATTTAGAAAATATACGGTGCAGAGAATCTAACAAAGTCTCATACGATGATATTGATGTCTATATACTAATTAAAATTTATTATCAAACGTTCATTGAAAAGTTGAACAAAAAATATGCAGATTCGACTGAGAGGGTATCTTTGTTCAATGTTGTTTCGGATTTTTATCAATTACATGACCCGTTTGATATTTTCTAAGTGTGTACCCAAGGTAGATGCACCATAAAAAAAATATGAAATTGAAGTTGAGAATCACAAAGAGCATTTGAATAAAGCCCAAGAAAAGGCCCATGATTCCCTAAATATTAACTCAAAGCTCAACATTAGGCCCAAATAGGATGAAAATCAAGGAAAAATGAAAGAAAAATAGATTGGCCCGTGCAGGTCTCGAACCTGCGACCTTCGCGTTGTAAGCACAACACTCTAACCAACTGAGCTAATAATCCATCGTTGACCTACTTTTAAAAAGTTTTCAAGAATAAATTTATGGAAACCGATTAGAATACGTACTACATTTCATGGAAAAGAGACGTTGCTTTTCTCTTTCAACTTTAATCATGAGTTTTCTTTTCCTTAATTTTATGTTAAATATTAGACCTACTAACTGTTAAATCAATCATGAAAAATCTCATTTTAATAATTTTTATGATTAAATTATAATTATTTATACATTGCGATACATTTTAAAAGTTTATTAAGTTATACGAATCTCGTTGCTGTAACTCAACACAAATATATAATCATTTTATTAGTTACATCAATTATAAAATGATCCCACCTAATGGTTAGTTGGTATAAAATAAGAATTTATGTAAAAAATTAATGACGTGCAACGCTGCTAAAATACAATGGAGCAAATGTTGAAAATGTTAGCTCTTTTCCATTGAAATTTACGTTTAATCATACTACTTTTAATTTTATTCTTTAACATTAATATTTTTTCGTTCCTGTCCCAAAAATATTTTTAAATTGAAAGTTGGTGGTATCTTTTTAATTTAATAAAAGGAAAATGCAGGATGACTAAGAGTCATTCACTCTGTTTCTCTTCTTTTTTCTAAAAAAAATCTTTGAAAATATTCTCTTCTATATTGAACCTAGAATAGGGGACATTCACAAGTTGGTTGACGAAAGACCCAATTGCAAATATAATTAAGTTCATTAATTATCTTTTATTTTAAGAGGATGTTTTGTAAAATTTGAATTCTTTAGGGAGAGGGGACAGAATCCAATCAAATTGAAATTTACTTCATGAAATTATGGAATTTGTCAGGCCAGAAAAATCCTCTGAATACCTTCAATTATTGACCCCGTGATATATCTGATATTATATCTTAATTCAGGTTACCTTTCTTCCTGCCTGAGTACTTCTTCTTCTCATGCTTTCCACTTGATTTCGAATGTTGAATTCGATGAGGGAATCTAATTTTTTCCAGGAATTTTACGTTTTGTTGTTGGTGGCAGGGTGTTCGATGATTTGCCTCAACAGT
>JAULKM010100502.1:0-10484 GCA_032355605.1 Rubia tinctorum
AACAAGTTAGGGTACACAAATTGCACTCCTAACTTATTGGTCGAAAAGTACAGCAAGCCAAAAGATTAGGGCAGCAGTTTTGAATGCAAAATGACATTTCATGTTTCATGTTTGTATCAGGAGCATGATTCATCTTCAGAGTTGTTGTAGAACTGTTTGGGAAACTTTGTCAGCGTAGCTTTCGTCAAAAACAGGAACCTGTAGACATGAGGGGAAGAAAATGAGTAGCATCTAAACTAGTGTGAAACACGTATGGAAGGGACACTATTTTTGTGAAGCATTATTAATATTATTAGAATTTTTTGTCAAGCATTATTTTTGTCAAGCATTATTTATTTTAATTCGATTCATATACAACTCAAAAAATAATATTATAACATTTTTATACAAATAATAATTAAAATATTAATTTTTCAAAATAATTATAATGAATAATATAATTACAATAGTATACAAAATATTTATATTTATATAAAATAATATCATTTTTATTTATAATATAAATAATAATAAAAATAATTTTATAAGAAAATAATATATTTATATTAAAATATTCAGAATTTCAATTATTTAAGAAATAATATTATTATTAAAAATGAGTTCATATGAAAATTCTATTTTTGTTTAAATTCTACCCATATACTACTCGAAAAATAATATTATTATATTTTTATACAAATAATAATTTAAAAAATTCAAAATAATTATAAAGAATAATTCAATTACAATATTATATAAAATAGTTACATTTATATGAAATAATATCATATTTATTTATAATATAAAATAATAATTTTATAAGAAAATAATATATATTTATATTAAAATATTTTTGAATTCAATTATTTAAGAAATAATATTTATTATTAAAAAATAAATAACAAAATTTAACGTGATAAAATGCGTCCTCCCAATTTTTCTTTTATTTTATACTTCTTCTAATAAAAAAATCCAACAAAAATAAAAATATATATATAACCCACGGAGGGCGCATTCAGAAAATGTGCCTTCACCCTTTATTTCCACGTAAAAAATAAAACCTACACAGCATCCGACATTTTAAAATCATCACCTTAAAAACAAGCACTCCTATTTATGTGTTCTCAGTTATTTTCTTTCACTATCCATTGTATGATACTAAGTAGCAGGTATTTGATTGTTTTTTCTGTGGAGGACATAGAAGTTGGAAAAGCTGTCCGTCCTCAACTTGCGCTCAGAGTAAGCAATGTTGGCGCTGCTTGGAGAAAGGTCATTACTTTGGACTTGAAACACGTGATTTAAAATGCAATGGTTTTGTTTGGCATTTTGGTATTGCTTTCTTTTAAATAGTCTACGATTTACGTTAAGTTTTTTAATTATTCTTTCAATTATTGTCTTTCTTCTATGGTTTCTGCCAGTTCTGTCGATTCTCTACCTTGGGGATTATTCAATTGTTTATCTTTTGTTACTTGAACAGCTCATGGAAAGGAAGTGGCAGTTGATTGCAAATTTGACGGTGACCGCATCCAACTTCATAAAAATAACTCAGAAGTACATTTCTTCTCTAGTTAATTTTTACTCTTTAATTTTTATACATATTGCTACTTGATACCCTATTACAGAGTTGATGCGGGTTTTTGAATTTTTTTTGTTCTGGTGATTTTGATCTAACGTTACTTGAAGCTTAAGATTTGATGTAATGTCGATTTTCATATGTTCTAAACCAATCTTTAGACCTCAGGATAAGATCATTCTTTAGAGGTAAACGTGACACTATATGGTATTTTGATTATACTGCACCTCTATACTACCAACAGATGTCTTTCTGATTGTACTGGTGGAGAGTTCTTCAACCACTGGCGTCAATGCTTAACTTTCATTCAATGATTGTTTGTAAATACCTACTAGTGTTTAAACAAAAGTCTTGGTTCATTATATCTTATGTTTGGAATTAATCTTTGTAGATATTCACTTTCCCTACATAGAGGGATTTCTTACGTGTAAATCTCATCTCTTAGTTTAGCACTCCTCTGTATAAAAGCAACTCTCAAAGATGAATGAAAACAACTTTTCCACATATCTATTTACAATAGCTCATAAAGAGAAAACATTCTGCTTGATGTAAAAGTGATCGCTATCATCACTTACATAGAGTTTCTTATAGCATGATGTTACTTTTCTTGATTTATGCAGAAACTTTCTAGATCATCCTGATTCCTGAGTATGGGCACGCCCTGTCTTACATTTTTGCAAACAATATTCTAGCTGACAGGTATGGAAATCTATGAAAAGGCATACATCTCACTCCTTGTTGGTTCATATTTCAGAAATGTTTGCTAATGTCTTCGTTGGCTGTAGTTACTTGCTTCTTAGTGCATTCATGCTTCAACCTCCATGGGAGGATGTGGAGATGATTTTTGAACTTTAGATAATGGCTGATTGATGCACATGCTTCAGTTGAAAAGAGTCGAAATCAAGGAATGTGTTTGCATCACAAGCTTTTAGATTAGAAATAACATTATTACTATTTAGAAGTTGTTGAACTGAATTTTATGTATCATCTACAAGCTTTTAAATTAGAAATAACATTATAACTAGTTGAAATTGTTGAACTGGATATTTTGTAGAAATTGAAATATCTTCTTTTGTTCATAAAAATTTCCCATTTCGATCCGTGTGTAATTGTTTGCATCCTCACATTCCTTTCTTTAATCTACGCTATCCCTTTTCACCTAAATGAACCTTTTGATTGATTGGTTATGTACTGCATACTGCTCTGGGTTGCCTCTTCTCGATATTTTTTACACTACTCATCATTTAACTACCTCAAAAGTCTTATCATTGAGGTCAGAGAGAGTCTAAATTTCTTCTCCACGCATTTACAGTCTCCTTAATACTTTGAGCGTTTATCACTTGTGAAGATCATTGAGGTGAGAGAGAGTCTAAATTTAAAAGAGGATGTCTTGCTTTTTTGAGTTACTGAGAGTTGTGGGACTCCTTAATTAGCTTTGCTGGAGAAGTTGCGAAATTTTGGGACTTGGTGCTATAAGTTTATTTACCTAACTGCTTCCTCGACTTTTTTAGATTTGTCACAAAAGAAGGTTTGCAATTTCTGATAATTAATGAGGAACAAGAATAGAAAAATTAAATAAAACCAAAACCTGCTTTTCAGTTTGTGGCTCTTAAGGATCCTTTTAGTTTTCCCTGCTGAATTTGAACTGTAGATACCTTTGTCAAGAATGGCACTTATTCATATTCCAAATCTGTTAGCACAAGGTGGACAATTGATTCTCCAAGAACAAGTGTTTTTGAGATCATTTGAGTATGCAATAATCGTGGTGAGTTTATGGACTTGTTTTCTATAATAGGCGTATACTTGATGGGGAAATGTTGGTCTGGGATACATCTGAAAACCGTTTAGCAGATTTTGGTTCCAATCAAGAAACAGGTACTGTGTTGATTATTTTTGTTTGAAAGTTAGATGTTGATCCTCTTCTGGAATCTGTTTCCAATTTTAATTTCTCCGTGGCTTCTCTTTTGTAGCAAAGGCAACAAGAGAGGGGCTTGATGGTGATCGGCGGGAAGGCTCCTGAAAACCCCTTTTTGAGATTTTGATGACCCAAAGAGCTGTTGTAACATGTTCTCTTCTGATGCAGTTGTGGTGTATCCTTCATTGCTCATGGATTGGGTAGCCAAATGGATGGAAGTGATCTACTACTCCATTCATGTCAGACAATTGGAATGTTGGAGCTACTAATTAGTATCATGGTTTGGGTTGTCTTGGGAGTGTGATCAGTGTTTCCTTCACTCAAGTATGAATAGATGCTGCTTTCGATATTCTATATGCTGGGGACACCAGTGTAATACACCAGAGTCTGAGAGAGCGCCATGATCTTCTGCGCAAACTTATAGGTACAACTTAAATTTCCTTGTCCCCCACATCCTTTTCCTTTTTGTAGGTGCGACTTCAATTTTCATGCTCACCTGTTTACTCTTGGTGTAAAATCAAAATAAGAGAGGGCGCTTAAAGTGGATAATGCAATTTAGATTTGTGACTAACTATAACTTTAGTTTAGGCATTACTTTCCTCTCAAGTAGAGAAACAAGGAACAGTTAATCACATGCAGATGTGATTTTCATAAGTCGCAAATTTGTATTTGTGAACCAAAATAGCAGCATTCCCTTGTGTTAAATTCGTGAAGGCATTTCACAGGGAAGTCATAAAATTTTAAAGGCCAATAGTTTTCATTTTATAATAAAATAATCTTCAAAAGTTATCCAATGTAGCTATGATTGGGACTTAAGAGCAACGAATATTAAAATTTATATATGTTTTGTAAAAACATTGATTGGTTGGTGAGAAAAGAAGCAGAAAGTTCATGAGACGAAAGCAAGCTAATCTCTTTATTTATTTATTATTATTATAACTATAATAATATGTAAACAATGTTAGGTATATCTGCTCGTGAGCCCTACCTTCAGTAAAAGGCCCGGCTTGCTTCATGTACATTGAGTTCGATCAGTTTGAGAATTTTTGAGTTTTAATAGTGTAGAAGTATATATTTTATACTACTTGATTTAAATTATCTAAAAATTTCTATGTAATTTGACAAAGCTTTCTATTGTTAAGCTTCTTTAGAATATTTATGAATTAATTGAACCTTTAGCTCGAGCTTAGATGAGATTCAAGTATACTGATTTGAATTCAAATTCCATAATTATACCCGTGGATGAGATTCAGAACTTGTACTCTGAAATTTTTAAGTTTGTGTAATAGCACGATTCGGTATCTACTGGACTGTAATACAGTCTACACATTATATATGAAAAAAAGATGTAAATAAATAAATACTAGCTAATGAAGTAAAGAAAAGTGCTAAAATAACCCTATCTTTTTTATTGAAAGTGCTAGTATATTCCTGCAATTTGAGAAAGTGTCAATCTAATCCTGAGAAAGTGTCAATCTAATCCTGCACTTGGCTGACTTTTTAGTCAATGGCCGTTTGGCCGGAATTTGGTGAAATGACGATTTTGCCCTTGATTAAAAGAAAGAAAACATGAAAATACTGAACTGGCCTCCCGTTTCCTCATATTTCCCATATCCCTTTTTCCCATTTTCCTATTTCAAATTTCTCTGTCTTCCTCCGCCCTGCTGCCGAGGAGGTGGTGTGTTTAATTTGAGGCCGTCGAAAAGGTAAAGGTGAAGGAGGTCTCTGCGCCTTCACCTACGTTGAAACAAACTCCATTGCCCACCATTATGGCATAAGCCCCGCGTATCTACCGCGTCGCGAATTGCCTCCAACGCTGCCTTTCTCTGGGTTGTGTCGGTCTCGAGGGTTCCGGCGATGGGTGGTGTTGTATTTAAATGGAGCAGAGTGCGACAGTAGGGGGAGGGAAGAGGGTGGAGCTAGGGTGGCGGAGGTCCGGGGAGAGGGTCGGGGTCGGGCTAGGATGACGGAGGCGGCGTGGTTAGGGTTATTGGGTTTGGTGTCCAGGAGAAGGTTGATAGTGGTGTTGGGAGGGATTTGGAGCGGGTGGCGGAGGTTGGGGAGAGATTTTGAGCAGGAGGCAAGGAGGTGGAGAAGACGGCTGCAGGGTTAGGGTGGCGGATGTGGAGGAAGACGGCGAAACCAGCATCTCCGGTGATTCAACACCGTCGTTCAGCTCCATTGATTGAGAAGAAAATTTGCGCCTTGAACTTCCAGATCTGCTCCAACACCATTGTCCGGCACCACCCCTCTGCCGAGGCATTTCCGCCCGCGGTGGAGGTTAGGGTGATGGAGGTGGGAGGTGGGAGGGGTGAGGGGCTAGGGTGGCGTAGGCTGGGTTCAGGTGGGGTGGGGAGGGATTTTGAGCAAAATAGAACAAGGGTATAACGGGTACTAAATTTTCTGGTTTGGGGTTATTTTGGACATTTTAGTTTTTAGTAAGTGCCTGAATTTCTTGGGTCAATGCCGGAATTAGGGAGTTTGGTTATATTTGTACAATTTTACTCAGTTACGGGTCACAGCACCCAAAAAAACTGTCATAATCTTTTCTCCACTTACAACACGTGGAATGTTTGTTTGGAATGCAAATTTTAATACTCTCTCCATCCAGCTGAACATGCACTCTTACTTTTTGAATATTATTCTCTATCAAAGTTTGATGACATATTTGAATAGATATATGAACAACAATATTATCGTATATGATATTGTTCAATTCGTCGTAACAAATAGTTTTTAGATATCAATTTTTTTTTGTCGTTATTATACGTAGATAAACACATTAACGGTCAAATATGTATTTTGAACGGCGTGCAAAAAGTAAGAGTGCAATATTGGGTTAAGCATTGAAAAGGTAGAATTTCATCAAGTTGACACATCAAATATTAATTTACATGAAAAATTAGATCCAGGTTCAGCCACAGCACGTTCAAATGATGTAATCCTAGAATCAGATCCATCAATAAATTTCACAATATTACGTAATTTACTAACGCTAGAATCAACACACTTCAATCCAGATTGAACAATAAGATTAAGCACATGAGCACAACAACGGATAAGAAAAAACTTTCTACCACAAGGTAGAGGTGATGTAAAATTCAAATCAGTTTTCAAAGAATTTACCATATTATCCATACAACGGGCATTGTCTACGGTCATAGATATAACTTTTTCTTGAAGTTTCCATTCTTTTAATAAATCAAGCACAATTTTTTAAATATTGACAGCGCAATGAGGAGGCTCAAAATATCTAAAGTTCAGTATTTTAGACCTAAGTATCCAATTTTTATCGACATAATGAGCAATAAGTGTGAGATAACCACGACTAGTGCAAGCAGTCCATAAATCACATGTAAAACTAATCTTACCAGGAACATCAATAGTCAAAATCTTAAGCAACTCGCATTTAAACTTTTCATATTCTAAAATACAATACTTAAGCATCGTATTACGAGACACATATATCACATTGGGGTTCAAATAAGTAAGCATATTCCTAAGATATTCATGCTCGACTATTCTTAATGGATATGCATGACAAATAATGGCACGTGCAAATAATTCAAATTTTTTTTTTGATCAAATGTAGCTGAGCTTGAACGCATTTTTTTAGTTAATGAACCTTTACCTTTACAAACCTTTGCATGGTTTTTGGGATTTCCAATACCATCTCTACCTTCAGCGGGATATGTCATACCACAGAACTTACAGCGGGCACGCAATAGAGTTACTCCATCTTTAATTTCTTTATAAAAATTATAGTTGGCTCATACCACTGAACGCTTTAGTAAAAGCTTCAGATCATCGTCATCAACTGGAATTTCCCGCACAACGCTGTTACCTACTTGGGAATTTAAGTCCACAAAACTTTCCGCATTCATTTCAAAGGATCTAAAAGTTTCATCCATCGTCACCTACAGAAAAAATCCATCACTATTATAATAAAAATATTAATATTATCCAAAATACCCAAACTAATTTTTGAAATAAAAAATAAGATCGTAATCACACAATTTTTAGGTCTAGGTATAGCGTACTTGTACATCATTTCCACTATTGTCTCAAAGGATGCAAACTTCATCATAGTACTACAAATACAAGCACATACATCAGCAGTCCAGCAACAGTTGAACTTGGCATACCATTGCATTGCATACAACAGTTTGACAGCTGTGTCTGTCATCTAAAACAACAACTTGATGACTCTACTGGAATCCCATTGTTCATAGTGGGGATATCAAACAAACAACATTGTAAACTGGACAAGACAACCACAGCATCGCCTCAAAATACCCACTTTTGCAAGAGAATGAAACCAAGTGATTCTTAATGGAACTACTACTGATCACTAGGTACTGTTAAGTTTGGTCACATCCTTTGATAAACAGAAAAAAGATACACCATCCCCACATTATGTAAAAAGGTAACCGCCAACAAAAGAAGCCAGGGAATTTGAAGCATTTGTAAATTCGTAATTATGCATGGCAAATGATACTTGACAAAAAGAAAGGCTTTTGGTGATGAGCTTGAGTCAGGGATCATTGTAAACACATCAGAAAAATAAGAGAATCAATCCTAAAAAATATCCTCAAAATAAGACAACACTACCAAATAAGACGACATTACCTCTAAATCAACCAAATTTTCAGATCTGCTATCCACACGGGCAAGCTGGCGGTGGAAGGCTGAGAGCTAGCGGTTGAAGGCGGAAAGGAGAAATACGAGGGAGTAGCGAAATAAAATCAGCGAATGATAGTACAAATAAAAAAGAAAAGAAAATGAGTGAGCGGCGTAGATGGAGGGAGCACAGAGGGAGTCAGTAGAGTACAGAGGCCAGAGGGAGATCGATAGAGAAGTGGGATTTCAGGGAGAGAGGCAAACATTCAAAAGATTTTATACTAGGGCCTAAAGTATTAAGGCTTCAAAATGACCATAATTTAATGAACCACTCCGAAATATAGCCAAATCCAATATGAAATTTAATAAACTGACATGACATAACTCGAACAAAACTCCAGTACAAAATACTACAAGACAATAACCAGACCCAAAAATAACCCGACCTGATCCAATCCGACCTGAATATAACCCGACCCGACAGTAATCAGACCTGATCCGACCTAACCTGAGTAAAAAATTACACGACAGTAACCCGACAATGTGTAATCGAACCCGATACGACCCAATCCGAGAAAAATTTCTGACACGTTTTACACCAACACGATAGAAACCCGACTCGACCCGAAAAATAAATATGACACGTTTTAATCCAAACTGTTTCCAACCCGACCTGTTTCCAACCCGAACTGTTTCCAACTCGACTCGAACTCAACACGATCACACGAATTGACACCACTATTGGAAGCGTACAAGGAGGAGGAACAAAGTGAAAAAGGCAATGAATTCTGATGACTTCGTTATTAATTAAATTAGGAAAGGTAAAAGTATCCATTGGTGTCCGACGACTTCATTAAATTAGGAAAGGTAAGTATCCATTGGTGTCCGACGACTTTTTAAGTGTCACAAACATAATAAGTAGTAATAATAATAATTAGAGGAAATTCCAACTTCAATCCCCTCCCTCACTCGGCATTGTAGAAACTTGAGAGAGTTCGGATTTTCACAACTTATTCACCCCGCCGTCGCCGTATCTGTTTTCGCACACCTTTCTACCTGGTTAGTTTGGTTCTGCTATTTCTCTCCCTTTCTTCGCTTTCCGTACTTCGTTCTTGGCCTTTATCAATTGGGGTTTTACGTTTGAGCTAAAGGTTGTTGCTTTTGTTGTTTTCTTGGGGTTTTGGATATGAGCTCGAGCGCATACAATGTGGAAAGACTGTACCTTTTTAAACTTTCTATTCGTTTTGCTCAAGTTGGTTTTCTTGGGCGGTGTTTATTTTGGATGAGCTTCTCTAGTTGTCTAGGGTTTTAGTTATTTTAGGTTATTGCGAATTAAGAATACTTGCGGTTGGCTAAGTTAGTTTCAATGATTGGTGTTTTGTGTTGACTTGAAGTATTCTGATTAGTCTGGATCATCTCTGCGGCCGTAATATTTGGAAAACTTGCTCAATTCTTAATTTTGTGTTGTTTACATCGGAATGTATTGATACGAATATGCTATGCTGATTACACATGGTTCTAAAGCTTCAATATTTAATATTTATGCACTTGTTAGAGTGGGGTAATGGAAACTACGGAATACGATACATTCTCTTACTTTTATTTTTATTTTATGTATCAAATTTCACATGTAGAATGCTTGTTGTTGGTAGGCTGCATTGCGTGCATGTAAAGTCACCTGGCTTGTATAATGTACTCATGGCTTCTCAATTCACAAATGATACTGTCTCCCTTTGATGTTGGATGCCACGTTTTGATGTAGCATGGCCTTAAGATGCAGGATCCCATGAATTTTGTGATTTTTCTGTGGTGAACTGCACAGTAAATTTAGTGCTGAGTGATATCACGGAGAATTCTATAATGGATTTGCTTCCTTGAGAGCTTCCCACATTGTGGTTGAATTTATGGGAATCTGTGGCTTTTAGTTTGGGTGGTGGTTAAAGACTTGGAGTCTGGGTTGATTTCTCAAGGCCTTCCAAGTTCCTTTGTGATGGCAATGACAACCAAGCCTTTATCCTTCATTCCGGGGCTGGGATTATGAAATTGAAGAGTTTTATGATAGGGAAAACTCATTAGATGCACAAATCACATATTCTTCTGGAATTAAATTCTAGATATGAAGCAAATATCTTTACCATTTGTTATCCACTACTTTAGACTTGGTAAAAGAAAAGCATGCATTGTTGGTATACAGATAGTTTTTATCATTTCTTCACATTGGTATATTGAGTTCTACCATCAACAAAAAGTGGACTGGTCAGTGTTGCTTTAGAATTTGATTATTGCTAAACATTCTTCTTCTATTTCTTGTGTTTTAGTGCATTATGAAGGTCAATGCCTTTTCACATAAAGAAGAAGTTGGTCATTAGACTAATAAGCATCAGCTGTACATATCAA
>JAULKM010100503.1:0-26333 GCA_032355605.1 Rubia tinctorum
TGGTAACTAAGGATGAACAACAATTGCTTCATTCCAGAGACTGTCGGGGGAGGTCGAATTTGGATTGGCGAATTGTACTGAGCACACATATTCATGTGTGAGAACATCGAGCACAACACCCAACCCCGATCCTTGGATTAGCAGATCTATATACACATGATAGGGAATACTTGGAGTTGTATCTTCACAGGATAGTGACCCTGATTGATCAGCCAGGAAGGTGCCCAACAGTTACAGAGGGGTTTCATGGAGATGAAGCAACTGCTGAGTTTCTGGTATTCATTAGTTTTTCCCTATTACATGTAAATAATACATACAGTTTCTTCATTTTAGTCTGTCTAACATGTTTATCTCGATCACGCAGATGCATGCCATGTGCAGGATGCGCCTTAAGTCCAACGTTAATTTGGACATATGTCTCCCACCTTACGCAGACATTATCAGGGAGTTACATGTGGAAGCCATAAGTTCTCTGGAATATGTGCATCAACCCTCCATACTGCAGTACTATCAGCCACATGCGCATCAACCCTCCGAGGAACCGCCCCCTGGTGTAAGATGCAATGACATCATAAGCCACTGCACAGATCCTCCTGGCCGGTAGGGTGGTCACCGAGGTCGCCCTACAAGACCTACATTAGGCATTGGTTCTTCTCAATCCAGACCTTCACATGCTAGTCCAGCCCACGGAGGACCATCAGATGGTGGACTCTCACACTCCACCACTTCTCCGCCTGACTGTACTGCATAACTTACTCCATCTACTAGTCATGCGCTTTTATCTCTCACTGCTCCATTTGATACGACTAGATTTCCTCACGTGCAACATCATTTTAATGATGAAGCAGTAGAGGATATGGAGGAGGATTCAACGGAGGGACTTCGGGATGACGACTTACCAGGGTCTACTCATGTGGCTGTTCATCGGTGCACATCCTGCACCATACGCCCCCATGTGGAACAGGTAAAAAACTTTGCAGATGGCGTCATTAGTACTTTCGACACGTGTTCATCGAATATTGTATTGATAATACGTACATTTCTACCTATCCGTATATGAATGAATTCATATTTTTCATACTCCAGTTCATGCTCATTTTGTTATTAAAATCATCGTCCAATAAAAAAAAGAGAATATGACTACTATTTTATTCTTTTACAATGAAATTAATTATTATCGAGTAAAGTATATAATTTAAATTTCTTCCATACAACTCTATCTTATATATATAAATACATATATATATGTATATATTTATTTTTCATTATTTATTTGATACATATTTGTTAATATTTGTATCAATATTAATTACTTGGAAGGTTATAATATTTCCAACAAAATAAAAAATTGGGACGCATTTCCATATTACTATCTCTCCTCTATTATTCAAAATAAAATAATTCGGGGTAATTCAATAAATACTAATAAACCAAACTTAATTCATGGATGCACTTTTAGGTTTATTTTAATTGTACGAAATTTGAGGACACATTCAAAGCAATAAAAACATAAATATTTATTTCTCACCATATGTCCGTCCATTTATTTCGTTGAATGTGTATAATTTTTTTTCCAATTTAACCTTACTGCAAAATTGCAAACTATAAATAAAATATGTGTCCTATCTTTATTTTATATAGTATTGACATTGAAAAAAAAATCTGCAACGAAATGGGAAAAATAATTAATCCTGTCACGCAAATTGACATCAAATTAATCCTCCCACACAAAAAAATAATTAATAGAGGGCACATTTTCTAAATGATTCCTCTCTTTATTTTATATAATATTGACATTAACACAAAATGGGAAAAAAATTAGAGGGCGCATTCTCTAAATGCGCACTCTCATTTTTTAAAAAATTAATCCTGCCACGCAAAGATTTTTTTGAATAGAGGGCACCTTCTCTAAATGCGCTCTCTAATTTTTTTTAAAATAATATAAATCTTCCCACGCCATGAATTTTTTTAATAGAGGGCACATTCTCTAAAAGCGCCCTCTCCTTCTTCTTACAATAATATTGACAAAATATTATTTTGGATCTTGCCACAAAATATTTTTTTTAATAGAGGGCACATTCTCTGAAAGTGCCCTCTCCCTCTTTAAACCAAAAGTTCGGCCACAAGTTTTTTTATTATAAAAAAATATATATTTGAGGGCGCATTCACTCCCTATTTATTTCCAGTTTTACGGGTCACCCCATTTGCATCCGGGTTTGATTGATTTGGCCCCCATCAAGAAAGAACTCCACGTCAATGACACGATAAACAACCACTACATTAACTTCTACAATACAACAACAACCTAGACCGAATCAACCATGTTCCTAGTTTGGTTATTACCACCTGGCAAGCTCAAGGTTGGGAGAAACTTGAAACTTGGAACAAAGATAGGCAAGGCGATCTTTAGTGAGGGATTTGGTAAAGATATTGGCAAGTTGATCAATAGAGGAGACATGATTGATGAGGAGATCACCGACTTCAATTTGTTACCGAACAAAATGAAAGTTAAACGAATTCTAGGACATGAACGTGGCACCAATGTTATCACATACAAGAGTTGGAGTACGTTGAATAGGAGCTTGGGGATCACGAATAAGCTTCTTAATCCACATTAACTCAGCAGAGGTGTAGACTAAAGCAACAATTCTGTGCTTTCGAGAAGTCAAGCTGATGAAATTTAGACCATGTCGATTGTCGGCATCCGAAATGCATCCAACATATGAATATGCAAGCAAAGAATTAGACATGGTGGGCTGAGCGTGAAGATGGTGAGGAGATGTGTCGGCAAGATGCGTTTCACGGCTTGCCAATGTAAAGTTGTTGGCGGTACAGTTTGGGATCAGAATATGAATCTCCATGTAACTGCAACCTTGTGGAAGAATTTGTTGGTATAAACATAGAAGCAGAATCAGCCATCTTGCTGCTGATCGAGTTAAAATATCGATGGTTTAGCTCTGTTGAGACATGATAATACCAGACGAGAATCGAGTAATCTGAATGCCAAGAAAATAATTGAGCTCACCGAGATCATTCAAAGCAAAAATATAGTGTGCAGATCAGTACAAATTGTTGAACAAACTAAGGATTATTTCCCGTGATAACGAGATCATCAACATAAACAAGGACATAAATGATGGGAATGAATAAACAGACATGTATCTGAATGACAAGCTCCAAAATCACGTGGGACAAGATGGTGTTTAAGCTTGTTAAACCAAGGCTCGAGGGGCTTGTTTTAAGCCAAAAAGAGCCATGTGAAAATGACACACATGGACGACATTGATCTTCGAAGCCATATAAACCTCCCATCAAGTGACCACTGAGAAAGGTGTTGTTGATATCCAATTGGCGGATGGACCAACCGCGAGAAAGAGCAATAGATACAACCAGCCCAATGGTCATTGGCTTGATAACCAGATTGAAGAGTATAGTAATTTGGCGTGGATACAATTAGGGAGGACGTATTCGCTGGATGCGATCTCTTCATTATTTTATTTTTTAAATTTTGGAAAAATAAAAGATGTCTTTACTGAATGTGTGCTCTTCATTATTATTTTTTATTTTTTTTTTGGAAAAATAGAGAACACATTCAGCAAATGCGTCCTTGTCATTTTTAATTTTCTCAAAACGAATGTGTTCTAAGCAAAGGCATGTCCTCTTTTCCCCCAAAATCAGAATCCAAAAATCCTAAAGAAGGGATGTTTCTTCTTATACTCTGGACAAGAAAAACACAGTGAATTATACTTTGGATTTTTTAAAAAAAGTTCAAAGGATGCATAAGATAAATGGTAAATAAATCTACACAACAACGAAATATCCCATCACCACTATTAATTTTAAACGCACCATACAACTATCTACAAATGATAAAACTCTTTTTTTTTGTAAACACCTCTTTGCAATCCATAAATTATAAAATATATAGCCACAAAAATATTTAGCAAATATTATTTAGGTTAATAAATTGATAGCTTGATATATGCCATGCAAGATAGAGTTAAATAAAGTAATTTATGATTTTAAAGATAAACTCGAATTACATAGTAATATATTATTCTAGGTATTATTAAAAAAATATTATATGATTATAAACTTAATATATTTAGTAAAAATGGACTCATCTTTGAATTGCTCGAATTCTATCCAATATAATTTCAATAATAAAATAATTTAATATTATTTTAATAATATATATTTTTCAATATTATAAAACTAATAATTGTCACGTCATGTGCAAGTTTGATTTAACTAGTTAACATCGGTGACCGAAATTCTACAAAGTGTCAACGTCAAACCAATTGTATCTATATCATATCAAAATTCCATTTAAAATTTTACATGTGTAAATGCATCATCTTCATTCCTTTTTTGTTTTCTTTTATTCTAGTACATAGGACGTTCAAAATAAAAGGAAAAATAAATTATATGATGTTTTCAGTGAATGCATCCTCTTCATTCACGTTAAAAATTAAAGAAAAAGAAAATAGAGGACACATTTGCTGAATGCGTCCTCCCCATTTGCTTCCGGGTTAAATTTTCACCCTGTTTACTTCCGTGTCGAATTTAATAATCACATAAAAATAAAGCACTTCAGATTGAAGGTATGAAAGAAATCAATCCCTGGTTCTTAACTGAAACCCTGAGCCACCCACCAGTCGAGCTTTGTAACGAGCAATGGATCCATCCGGGTGCCGTTTGATCTTGATAATTGTTAGACCTTTACTCACAGTCTAAACTCTTGTTCTGATTTAACCAACGATCCGTGAGGGAACGAGGTTTCGCACGTTGTAAGCTCACAAAGAACACTCAAATTTACGGAGCCCAGCCCCAGCCCCAACCTTTATCTTTATTGATCAAAAGAAAGTTCTTCGGTTGGCAAAACACACCACCAGAACATGGTTGGTTATTGCTCTAACCAGGAGTATTTATAGGAAAAGGTACACTTGGCGGTTAACACTCCTAACCGCCTAAAGGGAAACAACTCTTCAGGTAGTCACTAATAGCTAACCGTGGCAGCTAGCTTCTTTCCAAACGTCAATTCCCTTCAAGGCTCAAGCGAAACAATGCATCTCTTGGGCCGTAAATGTTGCAACCACACGAGTAATCGGCATTCCATTCTCGAATCGATGTGTCTCTTGGGACATGGAACCTGAAACCTTGCCACTAAGCCTTCTTGAACTAACCCGCCTTCCTCAGGTTATCTATCACATTAACCGTAGGTGTCTCGCATCGTTTCCCGCCGTTCTCGTCCTTTACCTTTATTCTCCCAACCGATAGGACAAATCCCCCATCTAAGCCTTGCCTCAAAACACTTGGTCCCGGACCAAGGTTCAACCGAATCGCTCCCACAAAGTAGGCATCTTTACACCTTTGCCCGAACTATAGCTCAAGAAATTAGTTCAGTAAATCGTGGAAAAATAAGGGTGTTAGCAAATAATTCATTTACAACCAACAACGTTAACATTACGAGGAGTAACAAGTGACCATGTAATATTTCTCAAAAGTGCATCATATTCAACTTTCATCGCCGTTTGAACAACAAAGTTTAAGAGCTTGAGTAACATTGCGAGGTTTTGGTTTGAAAGAGTTGGTGCGAGCACGGGTGACCATACGATGCTCATTTGTAGTAGTTGGGCGAAAATGGTGAGGAAGGGATTGCTTGGGCGGGAGCTAACATTGGAGCGTTGATGCCGAGGTCTAGGAGAAGAGGTAGATAGATAGTTCAAAGGGCTTTGTGGGGGGTGAAGGACAAGGCACAACCAAGGCATGATCAAGAATGGAAGAATTATTAGGATCAGGAGCAGCAGTAGGTAAATGTGGCATAGAGCGAGATGGAGCATTGGCATAGGGAAAAACTTCTTCATTGAACACCACCCAGAGAGATACATAAGATCACATGCACTGGCATAGCCTAATTATGTGCTACTTATCCCACTATTTTCTTTTAAAATCCTCATTTTTCATCTTTTACCTACGGTCATTCAGCTTCTCACGTCATCAAACTCCATACATATCATTATTTTTTATCCACATTATTTTATATATAGTACACATTATTTATTTATTATATTGTTGATATTTAAAAATATATAAATATCAATTTAAAAATATTTTGTAAAATAAAACATTCAATTATGATTCTAATTCATTGATAATATTTTTTACAAACACAAGATTTTTGTTTTTTTCCATTTGTCCATGTGGTCATGCATGCCAAATGGAGGATTTGGAAGATAAATAGAGGATTTGAGGCTTGAGGGGTCTAGCCCAAAGTGGTCTCCTAGTAGCCCAAAATCTGAAAAACAAAATGAAAAGGCCCCCATTATAGGTAAAAGATTAGCTTTTCATAATGAAAAACATGCCAAAAAGCCCCGACTGTGGGTGCTCTAAAGGCGATGTGTAGGCTTGTGATAGCAAAGGTAGCCTTTGTGAGAAGCACTATAACCGAGAATGGCGCAAGGGAGAGAATGAAAGTCCATCTTGTGAAAGTTAAGGGTCGAAGAAAGGGGTAACATAGACAGCTGAAGATTTTCAAGAAGGCATAGTCGGATTTTTTTGATAAAGAATGGAGTACGGAGATTTAAAAGAGAGAGGGATTGATGCGTAGCTGTTTTGAATAAGGATGACAATGAGGCGGGTCCGGTACGGATTATGATACTTCCATGCCCACCTAAAATTTTCATACTCATACCTGCCCCACCACACATGATGAGTATAAAATTAAAATTCACCTCCTCCCGGCAGGTTTAACATAAAATCCACCCCCACCCGATAACCCACCTGGGTATCCATACCCAACTCATACCCACCATACTCGCCCCACCTGAATATCTATACCCACCTACAATTCATTTCAATATCTAAATTAAAAACTATATATAAAGAAGCAAATGGAGCTTAAATGAAAATGTGACCAATACAACGGTAAGCAAATGGAGCTTAATATATATAATTTCAAATGCTACTCAACTTCTATGTGTAGAATTTCACAAATCTAATAAAGCAAACTCCATAAACAAATGCAAGAAAAGGGAATTAATTGTAGCACGAACGACCTTCCTCACAAAATTCACATCCACCGTTGTAGCATACACCTTGAAATCCAACCAGATCTAAAAAGAACTGAATATTATTATTATTTGAAAGACTAGGAAACCAAAAGTAAAATGCTATGATGTTTAAGCAAGGAAGATTAGATAGCCTAAAGAACCTATATGATAAGCATATATAAAATCCTAGTTATTAAAACACGACCATATACGACATATAAATTCAAGGTAAAGACAACAACATGCACGGACCGCAAACAATCCGTCGGGAAGCAACCTTCAATTCATTCCACGGCAAGGAAGGTCTAATAATCCCGAGAGTAAAAATTGACTTCCAAATGTGAAGTTAGCATGTGTAAAATCCTAGTTACACAAACACAAGAACAGGAGCATTTCGTTATAATACCCAACTGCAAGAAAATATTACTCAACCAGGATAACAAACAAATGAAGTTCATGAACATAATATCCGCAATCTACGATTCACACTTAACATTTTCCAATCCCACATTTCTTCATTAACCTAAAGAATCAAACTTATTAAACAAGTAAATTCATAACAATGCACAAAATTAAGAGTAATGAAGGATTTAGTAGACTCACTAATCTTCCTAATCTTTGAGTCCATTAACAACTTAAATCAAAACTCATCTATATTACAAAAAAATTAGCATTCTAAATCTGATGCATATTCTTCCTCCAATTCCTCCTTCCAGTTTTGCTTTTTCCTCCATTTCCATTATGCTTCCATCATTGCACCAATCTGCTCTTCATTTTTCTCTTTTTCTTTAAACAACCTTCTATTCCTTTCCTCCCATGGGTGATGCAGTCCTGATGTTAGATTCATGACAACATCTAAATCCTCCCTTCTGATCCTTGCCAGCGTACTTCTCTTCAGTTGCCTCAGGTTCTTAATTTCCCAGCCCAACATCCTCATCATCACATTCTTTGTAAATATGCATTTTGCAAATAGATGCACCATTGTTTCTTGCTTCTGATTACAGAGATGAGATAACAAAGCTGCCGTCCACTTAAAAGGCCAAATCTCTGCCGCCTGTCCGCAGTTGCCAAACCATTTGTGAACAACCTCCATATGAAGAATCTATGATTTGCTAACACGGCTTTACTCCACACTGCTTCTGCTGTGAATGATGCATCCTCTCCTCCCTTCAATGATTCATAAAGTTTGCTTGCTTTCAATTTCCCTTTTCCATCTACACATTTCACTGCTTTACTCCTCTATTACCTTTAAAAGATGCTTCCAGTGTACCATTAAAGTATAAACAAAATTTAGAATGCATTGTACATTTCCTTATCCATTCTATCATTATACTTGGAAATCCCAAAGCTGCCAACCAATCTTCAAGAAATTTCCAATTTATGGAATCAAAAGCCTTACTTACATCTACATGGATCATGCATCTATTTTTTAAATACTCTTTATGTTATATTTCTGAATCAATTCATGATTCTGAAGCAAATTGTGTGCAATATGCCTACCCCTCACAAATGCACTCTGATTTGAGTTGATTAATACAGGAAGAACATCACTAATATCGCACAAAATTTTAGTGATTGTATTGTACACTACTGAACAATGGGCTATTGGCCTATAGTCAAAGGGTACCTGGGGTTTTGATTCGTTGAGATAAGTGATATCACTGCTTTCCCAAGATCTTATAAGATGTTGCCACCATTGAAGAAGCCCTGAATTGCAGTGGTAAAGCAATCTCCCACTATGTCCCACGTGGTCTATATAGAATTTTATGGTGTAGTCATCCCTGCCTGGGCTCTTCTTAGAATGAATACTCATCAGAGCAACCTTCACTTCTTCAACACCAACTTCTTTAATCAACTCCATTTGCTATTTAACTGTTAATCTCTCTCCCAATTTCCGCTAAATTGCCATCAATCTTCCTGGTTTTCCCTTCAACTCCCAACTGCCTTTTAAAGTGTTTCAGTAGCTAATCTTTGATCTGAAACTGCTCATCAATAATGCTGCAATCAATAACCAGATTTACAATGTGGTTTTAATACTGACTTTTTAAATTGAGGCATAGAATGTACTTGTAGGTCCGTCTGTCTCTTTCAAAAATATATATTTTTTAAATTTCTATTGGAGAAATTGGTATTCAGTTTCCCTTAACTTATCAGCTTCATTTTTAGCCCCTGATTCCCTTTTCTATTTTTCACAATTCCCAGGATCTTCATTCAGTTCTTCTTGAGATCTCCTTCACTTTTCATCAGCCAACTGTACTCTCTTGCCAAGATCTGAGAATTTCTTCCCATTCAATTTATCTAGCGGTACACTCACTCCGTACCATAACTAATGACCACTCACTTTTGACTTAATATTTAAGAAAGCTGACGTGGGACTCACTTTTTAGCTCAATATTTAAGAAAGTTGATGTGGCTCAACTAATGACCAATCAATTTTACTAAAACAATTAAGTTTCAAAAGTGGCCAAAACTTGTGGGAAGGACCAAAATTGAAAAGTGGCCAATAGTTGTGGGGCGGAGGGAGTATGTAATCTTTGCAGCATCAAGAACAAAACCTGCAGATCTTCTACTTTTCTTGTTCCCCATACAGATCTTGCCAATTCTTTGAAATTAGGTGACAATGACCACATGTTGAAGTATTTGAAATATTTCTCTGATCTTCTTCCAATTCTTACAGTTTGAGCACTAAGGGGAAATCATCTGGCATGTTTTCTATTTTAGCTTCACAATATGCGTCATTTAAACTATGCATCCACTCATGGTTTATCAGAAATATATCTATTTTTTGTATATTCTATCCCCTTCCTCCCTCCTGTTACTCCAAGTAAAATTTAAGCCTACTCTTCTCATTTCTGCCATTTGATTCTGATCCACCATCTCTTGGAAATCCTCTATCTCCTTGACTTCCACAACACAGCCTCCTATTCCGTCATCCATTTTCAGGGGTGAGTTAAAATTACCTATAACCAACCATGATTTACTTCTTTACCCAAACCCTTTCATATACTCTCAAAGTTTTTCCTCACATCCATTGAATTAGAGCCATACAACACAGTCAAGTAGCAATCAATGTTCTTTGCCCTTATTTTCCAGTTCAAATCAATCCATTGCTCCAATTTACTTATCCCTGAGATATAAAAATAACCCCGTCTCCACCTTATCTAGATCCCCCTTGTTCATTATTTCCCTATTTGTAATCAGATTTTACCCTAAGCCAATTCTGTCCCAAATTTTTTTTATTTTCATTTTCACCTTTTTTTCTAGCAGCATAGAAAGCCTACTTAGATCAACAATAGAAGTTTTTCACCATTTTGTGTTTCCCCATTTTATTAACACCTATTACATTCCAGCACTAATTTACACTCTATCCGGAGGATTAGCCAGTAAGTTAACCTCAATTCCTTGCCTTTGTACTCCAATTCCACTTCCTCCCCCAAATGAGCTTTCCCTTATGTAACTCCCATTCTTACTGTTTTCTGGTCCAGCCTTCTCAGTACTTTGTTTTTCCTTTATCACAAACCCTTCCATAATTTTTATTCCTGCTACTTCCTAGGAAATTTTTTCCCAAAGGAATATATGCTTGTCTCTGTCTTTTATCATTTATCATTTCATATTTCTTTCTTCATTATGGCCAATCATATCACATGTCTTGCTTTTTTTAGGTTTCCATTCATGCTTCAATTCTTGATGTATAACTGTTTCTTTCTCATTTAAGTACATAACCTTATTTGGAAAAGATTCTCCAATTTTTACTTCCTCTTGAACCCTTGCATGTCTTTCCTTCTGTAAGGTAGCTTTGTCTAGACAAATAGGCTTTCTTAGTGGGCTTATAATCTTACTAATTATTTTTGGCTGCCAGTAAATCATGGTAACCCTGACATCTGAACCTAAATTGGGATTGTATCAGGTTCCTCCAACTTAAAATTCTTAGTCTAGGGTTTAGTAATCACAGACTTGTTATCAAAAAAATACTAAATCCTTTCCTATTACTTCATCACAAAATGTTTTTGTCACAAACTTAACTATAAACATACCTGATTTAAGTAGCTAGATCTGTGAGACTCTATTTCCCAAATCCTGTAAAAGAATCCTTCCATTACTTTGAATGGCAGATTACATCCCAATGGTTTACATATCATAGTTGAGCTTCATTGTTTTTCACTTTCCAACACATCCTCCATTGTGATTTCCCCCATAAAAGTTCCTTCCACCTCCACCGGATCGTAGAATCAAACTCTAGTCTGTTCTGTATCAAACAGTGAGCTCCAGTTCTTGCTTTCTATTTTTTCTTCTTCTTTTCTCTATTCTAATTTCCTCCATTGTTTTCCCAATTTCTCGGGTGCAGTGATTGAATCAGGAATTTCAATCAGATTTGATTGATCACCCACAACAGTACACTCCATCTGATCTTCTGATTCCTCCATCCCCAGCTTCTCCTTTCCTTTGCTACTCGCCCCATTCAAAACTCCTCTTAAACCCTATTCTCTGTCAATCTCTACATTTTTCAGCAAGTCAACCAATCTCTTGTGAATTCTCCTTTTGTTCATGCTATTTGGTTTACCGATCGGTGGCAGGCTCCAGCGAGCTACCTGATTAAATTCCTGGGAAAAAAAAGGAAAACTCATAGTATATGTGTATTCAATTATCCTTATCTTATATATTTGGATCTCACATTTCTCCTATTAAAATAGGAACATATTTTTCCCTCAATTCACCAGATGCTCCATTTATAACATGTATAATTACATAAAAAGATTATATATATATTTTAAAAGTTAAATATATACAATATATGTTACCTCTAATATTAGCCCAAGTCCAACTTGGAGCACACATCATAGGCTGCAAGAGCTCCGATTTAATCCGAGTACGATAAGGGTGAAGAACTCGTCCACTTGTACTGAAAGCAGAATATGATGGAACTGTAGAAATATGAATGCTCAAAATATCCCTAGCTATTTTCTAAAGAGTAGGATAATTGTTTCCATTTGTTTTCCACCAGTTAAGAATATCAAAATCAGCAACAAATTGTATGTTTTTTCTCCCAAATACTTGTCCAGATCCAATTGCTCATAACTTTGGTCTTGATTCTGTCCTAAAAATTCAAAAAAGTCCTCCATCCCCTTTGCATTGCTATCACAACCTCCAAATGACTTTGAAGTATATTTTTGACTTCAACTAATCTTAGCCTCGTGTTCACCCACTAGTTGATTAAGAAAATCTTTGGTTCTATTCACCTCTCTATCAACATTCCCTTGATCTATAATGTTGTAATATAGAAGAGAATAAGAGCCAATTTGTATCTCATATCAAGTACCGTTGCCACTCCCGACTATTAACACCAATCAAATACTTGGAGCATGATGTACAAGAATGCCCAACTTGTAAAAAAGATTCTGAAATTGCTAATCACTAAAGAGGTTTTTAAAAAAAATCTCCATAAAATGATATTCAATTTCAGTAGCAGTAGAAGTAGCAGCAACAACAATAGTAGTAGTAGCGGTATAACAATATTCAACTTTATTAGTGGTAGTAGAAGCAACAGAAAAGTTTTCAACTTCAGTAAGAATAGTTATTGTAGAAATCCTTGCGGGCGGCGGTGGCGCTTGAGGATGAAAATTGAACATGGAAGTGGCGCATGTGGATAACAAATCAGAGTGGCGGCGTCATTGGGCTCCTCCGGTGGTAGCGGTGTGGACCACGACGGTGGCAGCGGATACGCGGATACAGTTAAAGATAAGGGGACCCAGATTGAACCAACTCTGATACCATGTAAATTACAATTGCGTGATTATACTGGTAATAGAATGCCCTATATATAGGGAAAATACAAAGAACAAAGGCCAACAGGAAACGGTAAAAGCTAACTAGTTAATTCTATATGGAAAAGGAAAAGATATTAACTATTCAAATATGGAAAATGATTCTTAAGTGTATAAGGAAATTATCATCTATAATCTAACCTATACAGAAACTAATTCTATAAGAAAACTAATTCTACAAGGTAACTACCATTTATAACATTTCCTACAAGGAAATGGTTTCTATTCCTTATTAAATCGAGTATCAATTTCTTTGAACAATCATGTAACCATTAAATTACACTACTGGAGAGACTTTAATTAAAGACAACATTCAAAGGTGGTTCCATGGAAATGGGAAGGACCCACCTTCTCAGAGGGCTTCCGAAATCGAAAGCAAGCCTAATCGGCTCCCTAAAAAAATTAAAGACGGTCAATTCGATTTCAAATGAGGTTTTTTGAAAATCATCTTTGGTTGATTTTAAAAAAGTTGGTTTTAGTTTTAACCACCTTTAAATGGTTAAATTTGAAGGCAGTTCTGCCAAGCTACCTTTGATTTGAGCAAGTTTCTAGTTCAGAACGAGGCGCCGACAAAGTTATGATTGAGGAATATGTAGTTTATCCTTTATAGAAAGAGCTGAGAATTCTTACAAAAAATGGGTTTGTGATCGTGTCCAACTTCCAAGTTTGTAACATTGTCACGGGTACATGTAGGGTTTTTTGAAATGGTTCTGGACTTGGAAGTGTAAGGGGTGATAAAATTAAAATCGTTTTTAGGTCAATGTTGCTTGAAATTCTCATTTGATTGATAATAAATGGGGTTTGGACTTCACGAAGAACTAATGTAGCTGCCCATGTGCATTGGATAAGGTATGTAAATTTTTACAATTCAATCACTAGCTATTGTTTTCAATTCACGTGTTGAATGATAGTGTTTTGTTCATTGAATTAGTTTTGATCCTTTAGTTCCATTCATGAATGTTTATGGCAATGTTTGTGTTGTGGGGATGCTAATTTTATTTTATTTTAGGTGATTGACTATGGATGTAATTAAATTGATTGGTAGTAAATAGAGAAAATCACCCAATTACATTCCTTTGGTGGAATCCTTTATCGTGGTAACTTTTGAACATGCTTCGAAGAATGGTGTGGTCCGAGTACGTTGCCCATGTAAGAATTCTTGGAATGATGTATATTTAGGAAGGAAGAAGATACTTGAACATCTCATCATCCGAGGGTTTCAAACTAGTTACACCTCTTGGGTGTGGCACGAGAAGGTTGACACGGCTAACGTTGAAGATGTTAGCCATAAAGAAGTAGAGAATTTAGATATAAATGATAGATTTAAGGAGATAGTGGAGGATATTGCTAGAGAATTCCAGTTAAACCTGAAGTCCTTGAAGCTTTGCATAATGACAAGAAGACGGCATTGTACACCAGTTCGAAGTATTCGATATTGAGTGCCACTTTGTGAATGATGAATTTGAAAGAAAAATTTGGGTGGACTGATAAAGGCATGTCATATACTCTGAATTAGTTAGGGAATCGCTTCCTAAAGGTAATTTTTTACCCGACAGATCGTACGTCGTGAAAAGAATTCTTTGTTCTATAGGAATGGAATTAAAAAAATACATGCTTGCCTGAATGATTGTATCTTGTATAGAGGGCCATACGATGAGGATCAATACATATGTCGGGTATACGGTGATTCTCCTTACAAGTTAAAGCATGGAGGAATTGCAGTTGGGGCGAATGCTGATTTGATTTTAAAGAAAAAACAATGGCTAAAGTTTTATGGTATCTCCCCATCATTCCCCTTCCGAAGAAGTTGTTTTCTTACAAAGAAGATGCGAAGTTGTTGTGTTGGCATTTTGAGAGAGATCGACATGCAGATGACGTGATTAGATATACGTTGGACGGTGAGTAGTGGAAAAACATTAATAACATCTACCCCAAATTTGGTGTGGAGCCCCAACATTTGAGACTTGGCTTTTTAACCAACATAATGAATCCATTCGGTAATATGAACAACATGCATAGCTCGTGGCCCGTTATGTTAGTCATATACAACCTTCCATCATGGTTGACAATGAAACAAAAGTACGTGTTGTTATCTATGATGATATCGGGACCTAAGCAGCTTGGTAATGATATAGATCTATACCTTTCTCCTTTGGTGGATGAATAGTTTACGTTATTTTATGATGGGGTCCGCACTTATGATTGTTGGGCATGAGATGTTTTCACATTAAAAGCTATATTGTTTTGTACAATAAATGACCTTTCTGCATAGGGAGATTTATATGGGTACTCGGTCAAAGGGCACTACGCGTGTCTAATGTGTGAGAAGCAAACCTCATTTTGTCAATTGAAGCATGTATGTAAAACTATATATCAAGGCCATCGTCAGTTTCTTCCTGAGGGTCACCCATGGAGATCGGTGAAAAAATGGTTCAATGGAGAAGTAGAGAAGAGAGTGGCACCGTAACCACTAATGGGATATGAGGTTTATGAAAGAGTTAAATAATTGCCTAATGACTTTAGGAAGAAGAAGCGTAAAGTTGCAAGTGAAGGAAGTTGTAAGAAATATTTCATTTTTTTTCCAAACTTCCTTATTGGAAGGATTTGGATATAAGACATTTTCTTAATGTAATGAACATTGAGAAGAATGTAAGCGATTCTTTAATTGGGACACTGTTGAATACCCTTGGTAAAACAAAGGATGGTTTGAAAGCTTGACTTGACTTGGTTGAAATGGGAATCAAGAGCAGTTTGGGGCCAGTCACGAGTGGTGATGATTGTTATCTTTCAACTGCTTGCTATTCCATGTCTTAGTCATACAAGAAATCATACTGTGAGACCCTTAGAAGTGTGAAGGTTCCGGGGGCTTTCGTCTAATATAAGTTCATGCGTTTCCATGGAGGAGTTGAAGTTGGTTGGGTTGAAATCACACGATTGCCACAGCTTGATGCAGGAACTGAATGCCATTGCCTCCTCACATAAGATTGTACATTATAAGACTTTGTTTGTTCTTCAAGTCTGAACTCGGAAGCGGATGAGACAGATTATTCAATATATTGTGGCCAATTTTTTTATAAACTCAAATTGACCAGGTTCATGATGGAATTGTCAGTTTATTTTGGAATCATTGCTTCCAAGTTCGGAAGAATGTTGGGTACTATACAATGTATTAGATGTTGTTTAGTCCATGGTGGCCGAACAACTTACAAGTTCGATTCCGTCATATGCAAGCTTTACATAAATTAGAAATGCTTCTGGACTCGAAAGCAACTCAGGCCTAGTGAAAAAAATTGGCTAACCACCTTCAATTTTTAAACCTCTAACTTGACACATTTGTAAACTCAACTATTAGCACTGTTGGTTTACAAATATTCACTGAATGAAATCATCGTGAAAAACACAATGTGTTGTGAAACAAACAATACAAGTCGCTAAACTCAACGTTCATGTTTAAAATTAAATACTACAGAGAACTTAAGAAAAATCCTCTAATATCCAAATCACTTTCAGACAAGCATTGAAAACATTTAAGAATCCCCAAACATGTTGGAAAAATCATCATTTATCTCCTCTTCATTGGCGTCTTCATCATCGGCTTCCTCAGGGTCACTCTCGAAAAATTCAGGGTCGATGTTCGGCATGGTGCAATTATCACTAAACTGCTGCTACACCCCAAAGACTTCGATTAACTTGGCATGATGGGCTTCAACACGTGGAAATTCTTCATTATCCTTGCTAACATCAGCCCAAATGCATGCTAAGTACCTACTCACCCAACTCTTCCAATCATAGTGGCCTCCTAATTTTTTTTTAAAAAATAAGTAAAAAATGTATTTATATCAAAATGTAACACACTAAAATTTATATGTGCGACATTAAATGCTCTCATGTGATGACTCCGTCCTATCCAATGCTGGATCCCTAGTTCTCTTTACAGCTTTAGCCACCGCGCCCGAGAGTACCTTATGTCGCTACTTTCTATCTTTGCCCGTATCTAACTGCTTGTGGAAAAATATACCCTTGTCATGAAATTCTAATCTAAGTGACCTATCAACAGGTTGGACCCCAAGCTGTTTCAGCAAGGCAGTGATCAAACCCCAGTAGGGAAGATCCTTCTTTTTAGTACCCGTCGCCTTTAAAATGTAGCTAAGGATAATAAACCCCGGATTTATTGGAATGCCCTCCATCATGTAATAGAACAACATGAGGTTACCTATTGTTGGCTTGTAAGCCTGCCCCCGATGGAAAAACATCCATGCAGATCAACTCGTACACTAGCCTCTGCTCAACCGTTAGTTTACTAACGTCGCAGTGCTCAACCTGACTCAGGGTATCCTCTACCCTACCAAGTACTTCTTACTCATTGCAACCGGGCACAAGGGTGTAGCTTCACTAACTCTTGGCCAGTGTTGTTGATGATAGGTTTCGAGTGGACCCTCGAGATTATATGGCCTAAATTTATTTCCTACAACAACGTTAATTGTGTACTTTGTGACGATGACATTTTTTCTATTCACAGGGGTCATAGCACTATTCCCAAAATTCTGGCCTAAATTAGCGTAGAATTGGACAAGCTCATCTATATGAATATTCTCCCCTAAAGTCATCAATTTGTCCATACCTTGATTAATGAAATACCTAAGAATGTAGCCTAGAGACAGGTCTTCCAGATTCGAACTACAAACTACTTTAGGATTTGTACACTTTCTTAAATGTAGGAAATCGACGTACCTACTTTTGGCCTGACTGTTGAAAAAATTCTTGCTCCAGTTAACCTTGACGTAAGGATTGTGGCTTCGACTCAAAGCATTCCCAACATTGCTCTTCCTCTCCGTACCCCTCATCCTTGACATTATGCCTCTTTCAAATTAATGCATGATTATTTCCAAACTCCGAATGGAAATCTAGGTTTTTCAATTGTGTGTAAATTGGTTAATGTCAACTAAATTGGGGATATTTTTAATACCCCAGACAGCTTTTGAGTTCGTAATCTGATCGTCACTTCAGTACATCCGACATATTCTCATATGAACTCAGAAGCTAATCATGGACAAGACTTTGAAGAGCCAGCAAGCTTCCGTACTCAGAACCTATTTTGTCGGGTAAGCCCTAAAAGGCTTTAAAGCTATTTCAAAGGGGATAATTAATTCCCACTTTTGGGCGCGAGTTCCCCCCGATTTTCCTTACAAAAAACCAACCCAACCCTTTCTTCCACTCATTCATCATCAAGTCTTCCAAATATTATAATTAATGGTTTAAGATATTGAAACCCTACCTATTGTTATCTATAGTGCAAAAACTTTCAAGGGTTTTCAAGCCAAAACATGATTTTGTGCATGGGTTTTGAAGATTGTTAATTGGGCTCAACAAGATCCTCTTCTACTTGATTTTTAGGCAAATATTTCCTTCTCAAATAAAAATGTTTGTTTTCCATTCATTAGCGTTGTTAGAATCAAAGTTAATCACCATTTTGTAAATATGTGCTCATGTTCATGTTGTTAATGTAGTGAGAATTTGCCTACAGAAAATATTATGTGTTCTGATGCAGTTTTATTTGAAATGATGCATAATATTAAGCTTTTTTTTTCATTTTGTGTTCAATTTTTTGGGTTTGTCCAATTCAATGCAACATTGAAATAGTACACAATAGATTTTGTGTAGTAGAATGTATAGGAAAAGGAGTCGTGATGATTATTTAAGTTCTAAAGATGTAAACACCGAGACAACGGTTGGCGAGGATGAGGAGTACGAGGGTTTGGAGAGGTAGGAATTGTGGAAACACATTGAAGAACGCTTGAACAAAGGATTTTCAAAAAGGAATTGACCCCTTGGTTTTCAATGCAAATGGCATATGCTTGTCAGAAGAACGTGCAAAGTGGTCAAGTTGGTTTGGAAAGATGGGTTGGACAAAGATTGACACGCGTTACGATAATTGGCACGATGTGCCGAAAGATTACAAAGCCACCCATGGGATGGAGTGCAAGGTACCTTTATGTATTTGTTTGCATGTCATTTTCAATCCTATTCTTTCTTTCCTTTTTTTTCAAAAACAAATGGAGATCTACGTTGACTTTACCGTTTTATGTCACCATAGAGAACCTGGATATGAAAGACTTAAGAAAGAGGACCATGAACTTGTTATCAAAAAGTTGGCGTGAACACAAGTACACATTGTATAGAGATTATGTCTTATCAAATAGAAAATACGATAGTACGTGGCTTACTTACATGCACATTCAACCACAGAGTTGGGAGATTCACAAGAGAAAAGATTTAGAGAATGAGAAAAACGTTAGTACACTACAAAGCAATAGATTATATTAAGATTTTTTAGTGTTAATGTCACGTGGCTTCCCACATTTCTCGTAGGGTACGAGAGATGAGAAAAAAAATTGCAAAGTTGAACATAACTCCACATCGGAAGAGTCGTAGAGGTTATGGGTTGGTGGCGTTAGAGATGATAAAGGAAAATTTTGAACGAAATGTTTTATTGGCAATAGAGGGGGAGATGACCGAGGAAAAGGCTTGGGCGTCGGTTGTTCTGTTAAATGTTGATGAAATTGAATGGTGTTATCTATTCCTAAAAGCTCAACAAAATATAGAGGGTCTATCTGTGAAGGATGTGGCAGTTCAACTCGCGGAAAAAGTGATACGACTACCATTAACTTGTTTTATATTACAACCTATAGTTTATTAGACTTCTTGCCAATGTTGGATTATTTAATCAGTTCCTTTTTGTTGGCTTCAACTATGATAAATTAAAACATCATCAAAATGAAGGTCAATTCATTCCAACCGGTAAGCACAACATTTTGTGCGATGCTACCTGAAAATCTAACCACCCGAGCTGCGCAAGAGGGGTTGGGGCATTCTTGAAACAAAGAGAGGCTTTCGGCACTATACGTTTGTATCATAAGGCTAATCCTTCAAGACTCTACACTTTACAAAAGGAAGCAATTCTCAGGGACAAGAGGTTAGAGCAACAAGTAATCTTAATTTGCAAGTTAGTGAAACACACTGGTCTTCAAGTGCCCGACAACCTAAATGATCTAACTAGCGATTGGTAGCCCTCATCAAGAGGATCTCACCACTCTCCAGGCGAGATAGAGGTGAACTAAAATGGATTATAAACCAGGATAGCAATTGAAGATTCTTCCAACAATAAAATCCTATCGCCCAAAAAAAGGTTACATCAATTTTTTATTAACATCACTCCATTTTATGTCGTTGTAAAACTTTACAATATTTATTGCATGTAGGGTTCTCAACTATGTGAACTTTTCATAGAGGTTGGTGAAAGTGCAACCCCGCTACATGTTGCCGATGGTATTTTCTAATAATCGATATGACATCATCATTCAATTTGAATCGTGGATGAAATCGCAAGTATAATAGTGGAGAAACCCTTGGTGCACAATGCAAGCTTACCAATGCTGGAAGGAGACTGTAGAAAGGTAGGAACTGCTCAAGGAATTTTCCTTCTTTGGCCTCGCCATCTAGTATATGTCGATCCTATGAAACACGGTGATTTGAAAGTCATCCGGCCACAGACAAAGAAAACAATTCCAAAGATGGCTAACATCACAAAAAATGCCATGACAAGAGCACAAGTGGAAAATGTTTTTCCACCTTTCATCCATGTTTTGTTCAATTAGATCAACCCACACCATCATAACTCCACGTACATATTTTTAAGAGAATGAATGTGTATTTGGTAGAAATCGAGACATCATTGCATTGTGGAGTGACCTCGAGGAATTATGTAAGTGTGACCAAGTCAATCAAACAATCATGTCCCTATTTCTATTGTAAGTGCAAGTTTACTTTTCATACTTTTCTAATTGTATTTTAGATACTTGCATTTCATACATATTCTACACTAATCTTGAAAATGCTATGTGTAAGTTACAGGTATTACTTTTCTAATAAAAAAGGAGAAAGTATGGGTAAGGTATTTTTTTTTTCCATTGATGACCCAAGAGATTGGGTGTTCAAGGCAAGGCCAGATTGATTTCGTGCGCAAAAGCATAGGCTGCACGAATAAGAAATTATTGAGAGGTGATGTTTTCAATTTTATATTGTCCCACATGCCTTCTATGTCTTATTTTGAGTAAATATTTTTATTGAAATACATGTTTGTACGTAGTGATCATTGGAGATTAATTTTTATTTTTCTGGACAACAAGCTTGTGTACTGGATGGATCTGTTGCACTTTAACCTTTACAAGGTTTCGTTGACATTTTGAAGAGTGAATTCGATGAGTCGAATGTAACAAAGGGCTTACATGTATTCCAAATAAAGTTATCAAATTCGATATTCAATTACAATAAATTTATTATTGTTGATAATTATTTTTCACATAATAATCTCTAAATATCAGTACAAGAGACAAGCAAAAACATGGGAGTGTGGGTACTATGTAATGTTATACGCAACAGAGTGCGTTAAAGATATACGATTGAATTACATGGAAATTGATAAACTGAGTATTGTTTTCCACAAATATGTCAATTTTTCTTCTTCGATGAACTATCTTACCAATGATAATTTTTAACACCTCCACTGATATTTTAAAAGGATTATAAGCCGCATTCACAAGATGGCATCAACATGGCAAGATATTTTTTGTCACGATATCTAGTTCATGTTTGATTTGCGACTCTTGGATCTCCTAATGTGGTACCTTAACATATTTCTCAACACTCGTGATATGTATTGTGAGGAATATAATTTGACTGTTTTCTATTCATATTTATAGATAGTTGTTTGATTAGCGTTATCTATATATTTTTGTTGAAACTATAATCATGTTGTTGAGTGTTAGGTAGGCTTAGAAATTTATATGTTATTTGTGGAATATAAATCTAAGTGAAGTCTATTCCTATATATAAATATTTGCTACTTTAGCAGTATCTATACATTTTTGTAATATCACATAATGTATACGATGCGTATTCGAAATTGTATTGGTGATTTGAGGATAATTTATGGGTTATTGCAATGAAGAATTTTTGTTGTAACACTGTAGCCTAAATCACTTCTGGTTTCAGAAGTTGGTCGTCCTAGACCTAGCTTACGTTAACAAAGGTCCAATCATTTGTTCCTTTCTTGTAACCACTAAACCCTATTTTGGGTCCGAGCTCTTAAGTTTAAAATGCAAACCGCCTTATTAAACTCTTATCTGTGCTGGAAACAATGCCCGACGCAGGAACACAAAAGCCATCTCAGACAGAAGTTTACGTACCGGGACCTTTTCATTCTTTCGGTACCGGAAGCTCAGTCAAGACTCGATTGAATACTCTTGGTTCCAAGAACGTAAATATACTCCAGATACTTCACCCAACGTAGGAACCCCTGTTTCCTCTCCGATGCTATTCCAGGTACTGGAAATTAATTACAGTTCTGGTACCGGAAGAAATTTTTAAACCCAATGGTCTCAGCTTAGTTCCCAGCTCAGAAGACCTTCAAAGGAAGTTCCATTTGCTGGTTAAAGATGGTAAATAACCGCCTTCTACTCTGTCCAACAAAGGTAGTTCTCAGAACTGCCTTTGATCCAAGATGATCAAAGTCAGGACCATAGAAGTCACCTTGAAAGTTCCTTCTCTGGTGTAAAATAACCGCCTTTAATACCCCTCTTCCTACACTAGTGTTAGCGACTTGTTCAAATTTTGATACCTTTTGTCTGAAGCTACCCAAAAGACTACACTGTCCCTAATTCTTGTAAGACCATCTGACATCACAACACTTATCCCATCTTGAACAATCAATTTCAGTATATGAACACAACAACACATATGAAAAAACTCACCATGCAACAAAAGTGCATCATAAGGTAAATCTTGTCTAACAATTCCCATAATTGAATCATTAGTCGTGCAGTTATCCACAGTAATAGAAGATATATTAAGCTCTAAATTCCATGTCTGAATGCATTCCTTCAAAACATCAGCACATACCTCAGCACTGTGAAGTGGTGGGACATGGGAAAACCTATCAATTGCAAACAAAGAGTTAGAGAAAATTAAAAGAAAAGAAATTAATATAAAAAATACCAGCGGCACCAAAATTAATAAAAGTAAAAGTAAAAAACAATATGTTATTATTAGTATATAACATATTGTTTTAAGCTCTAAATTCCATGTCTGAATGCATTCCTTCAAAGCATCAGCACGTACCTCAACAGTGTGTGGGGGTGGGACATTGGAAAACCTATCTAATACAAACAAAGAATTGAAGACATAATATATGAAATTAAAAGAAAAGAAACTAATATAAAAAAGACCAGTGGCACCAAAATTGATAAAAATTAAAGTAAACAAATAATATGTTATTATTAGTATATATTAAGTACATGAACTACAGCCAATTTCCTGCTCAAGTGCATCTGAGACTCTTAGACCAAAATTGAATAACTTGTTTGATTAAACCGGCAAGCTACCTAACGGGAAAAATGTTATTGAACTAAGTACGTTCTGGATTCACTTAATAATCAACGGGTGAAAGTTTGTTTTAAAATGTCATTGTAAAAAAGCACAACCGAGCAAAAAAAAAAAGAATTAAGGCTCAAAAGTCCTTTTATATTCTTTGGCTTTCTCATGGCTATAGAATTTAGAGAAAATGACTTTGGTAGCCTCTTGACTATCACTATCGTTCACTTTTGACCCCCTCTCTTTTTTCAAACAATTTTGGGCATTCAACATACAAAAATGTTGAGTCGTGGCCAATCCGTCAGGTCAAAACGTTAACTCTGAAATTTATTCCGTTAAGTAAGGGTAAAAGTGATTTTTCATCTTTTTTATTTACAAACTTAAGTCCCTGTTTCTTATTTTAATTACAACCCAGTCCCTTGTTTATTTTAATTACAACCCATCTCTTCCCATATTTTAATTTAATTATAACCCACCCATCCACTATTTTAACCACCCCTTCCGCCTCCTCACTTTCAGCGTTGCCCCCTCCGTCGCCGCCCTCCGCTTCCGCAGCCTCGACGCGCCACGTACTTCTAAGTTGAACACGTCCTTATAGTTCCACACGCTTATCACCACCCATGACTCGGGCAGATTTTCTACTACAAACAACACTAACACATCATCCAAATATAAGCAACAACAAGATTGAAAGAATTTTATTTTAAAAAAAAGATCCAATTCAATTCAACAAGAATCAAAGAAAACATGTTGAATAAAACAAATAAATCACGAGAAATTACTGTGAAGAATTTGGGATGATTTTCTCACCTTCCTAATCTTCGAAACCACGAACCTCAGCATGTAAAGCCTATCATTGAGCTTCTTCCTGCGCCTGCCATCAAATTCTTAGCCAGAAGCCCCCTTCTTCTTCCCTTTCTGGTCCTCCCCGCCACCATCTCTGCCGCAAGTCACCGTGATCTTCGCATTGGAGCTTCCAATCTCTCTACCGCCGCCACCTTCCTTCACCGCCTTGCCACCAAACTCCATAAACTCATCGGAGTCATAGTTCAGACTGGACACATCACTACTAACATTCTCAAAATCATCTCCGTTGC
Source organism: Rubia tinctorum (assembly GCA_032355605.1). Taxonomy (NCBI): domain Eukaryota; kingdom Viridiplantae; phylum Streptophyta; class Magnoliopsida; order Gentianales; family Rubiaceae; genus Rubia; species Rubia tinctorum. The sequence goes on from JAULKM010100503.1 coordinate 24,400, forward strand.
TGCTTAACTTCCTCTTCAGCACACCAATTCCAAAAATTCCTACAACTTCCTTCCTCTTATCACCTTCAGCGCCACCGAAGTCATCACTACACTAACACTTAGGCGAAAAGGGGGAGGGGGAAAATGAGGGGAAATGGTGGTGGGGGGACGGAAGGGAAGGGGAAGGGGAAGGGGAAGGGGAAGGGGAAGGGGAAGGGGAAGAAAAAAAGCTAAAAAGAAAATAGAAATAGGAAAATAGAAAAAGAAAATTGGGAAATGACTATTTTACGCTTAAAACTGACGGTTTGATCTGACTTAAAAGTTTGACCTAAAGGAGTGACCACGACCCAAATTTTTTATAAGTTGAGGGGTCAAAAGTGTTCGAAAAAATCATAGGCTAAATGTAAACGATAGTGATAGTTAAGGGGCCACCAAAGTCATTTGCTCTAGAATTTATATTCTCCTTTAAAAAAAATTTAAAATTAAATATACAACAAGAATTGATTTGATAAAATGTTACCTTAAAATTCGACTTTGAAATTTTCATGAGTTATCAATAAAGTGTGTCGTGACAACCATATAGCATTTTCTTTGGTTATTTGACGAACACATTTTACTAGTTAAGGCAATTCTACTCTTTAATTTTCTCAATAGTGAGCAGATATACTTACTCATATCTTTCGATGATATCCTTTCTAGTTGTGTTGCGACATGATACGTGATAAAAAAATGCAAGAGGTAAGATGGCCGCAACATATTACCTTCAAGGTCTTGTATTTTCCCCAAATTTTAAAAATTGTGATCAACAGAGGCGTAAAAAATGAACAAGAAAGTACATATTGAGTAAGTATATTCATGGAATAGATCCGTACTAAAATATGGTTTTTAATTCAATAAATGATTGAGATAATTGTTCCAATGCAAGATATTAAGTCAATACTCATATAAAGTTGGTGCAATAATGAAAGTTAAATGAAAATACCTTGAATCTGAAGTGTTTTAGAATATTTTCTAAAACCATAGTGTTCAACAAAGCTTATTGGATAACCATATAGAATAATCATCACAACCAATTTTTTTCTTACATTCTCTTGCTGAAACTAAAATGGTGTCAATATCATTGTTTTTTTTTATCTTCTGGATTTACTTGCAAACCAACAAGCACCATTTGTCGAAGATCTTTATATCCACCAGTGGAGAATGACTTATTAAAGACAGTTCCATCAAACCAGAGAAGGTGGTTCTGAACCTCCTTTAATGGCTCCACCTTTGATCAATTTCGATCAAAGGAAGTTCAAATAACCGATTTTATTAGGGTCAGAAACAGTTTTCGAATTTAGAAACTAATTCTGACTTTCCAAAAAAAAAGTTGTAGGAAACCAATCGGTTTCCGGCAGCGAGGAAAATCAGATATGAAATAGCACTCCAACACACAGTAAGAGCAACTTCAAAAAACAACAATACATATTCTATTTTAATAGATAATCTAAACAACAATGCATAAAATACTGAAACCCTAGAGGGGCAGCGGCGACGAGAGATGGAGGAGCTTATGCGCTAGGTTGAGGTGGAGGGAAACCCTAGCTGACCGAGTGACGGGCTTCATCTTCTCTAGTGAGAAACCCAAGTGGATCGAGCAGCGGGATTCTCCTTCTCTGAAGAGAATCCCTAGTGGACCGAGCAGCGGGAGCGAGCTTCTCCGGAGATAAACCCCAACAGACTAAGCGACAGGCTCTTCGTTCTCTGGTGGTGGTGTTTCTCCTTCTCCGACAGCGGGCTTATCCTCCTCCTCCAGCGGTGGGAGCGAGAGACGAAAAGGGGGAGTGAGAGAATGAATGGCTAGAGCACCGGAGGGGGGGGGGGGGAGGTGATGGTAGGAGATGCGAGGGAGGGTTGAGACGACTGGGGGGGAGATGCAGCAGTCGGGGGGGAGACGGCGGTGGGTAAGGGAGAAG
>JAULKM010100504.1:0-10484 GCA_032355605.1 Rubia tinctorum
AAAGTGGAAGAAGATCGGAGGGTTCTTTCCTTCGGGGCAGGGGAAACTCGGGTTTTTGGGGACGATGCAGGGAGGGGCCTGTCCAACGAGTTTCTTCTAGCAAGAGTGCCTGGCTGCTTGTCCAACGAGTTTCTTCTAGCAGGAGTGATCGGTTGCTTGTCCAATGAGTTTCTTCTAGCAAGAGTGTTCGGCTGCCTCCTGTTGAGGTTGTTGGTGGATGCAACCTTCTTGACCGGGGGCTGCTTATTCGAAGAAGAAACACCTGTGGCTGGCCTTGCAACATTCCTCCCAGCAGAAGAAGAAGTTGAAGAATCAGTTGGTTTGGTGATAGAGGGCTGTTTGGAGGTTTTCCTTTCATTCTGAGTAGAAGGGGAGGTTAATCCCCTCCTCTCCTTCCCAGGCTGGCCTTCCTTGGCTCTTGTTGCCATTTCAACCTACTGTTTGGGGTACAGCATTCAGAACATGCATATTTTAACAAAAGAAACGTAATATAATAATAAAAATAAATAAAACGTTCGTATTTCTTGACACGTTATGAAAAATAAAACGTTCGTAATTTAACAATATTAACGTCTTTTAATGGTGAATAAGGACAATGTTAATCGTGTTTCGTGATCCATTGCTAAGAAACACAATTGCATGTCGAGAAACAAAATGTGATACAAGATGATGTAAGAAAAGAAAAGAAAAGAAAAATACACAAACAGATGAATATCACCACAAGAATTGCGACATTTAATTTGCAGAAAAGAGAAGAATGATTACCCGTGCAGAATTAGTGTTGAATGAAGGATTCTCCCAAAGGCGGTGTTGCGAAGGGGAGGGAGCAAACCAAATTTGGCTAGTAAGAAGAGATGGTTTATCAACTATTATTACTTAATTAACAAACTACAGTAAAATAAAATAGAACAAAACAAAACCGATGATGAATGAATGAGAGAACTGGTTACGGCGGGAATTATGCGTAACCGAAGGTCAATTTCAAACAAAATATTGCAGCACGTAGGGCAGTGTAGCCAGAGATAAATTTTGAGTGAGGGAGTGATTTTAGGAACAAAGTGCCACAAAAAAGGAGAGTTAAATATAATTATTACATAAAAAAAACTTAATTGGTTGGTGGTAATAAAGAAATTTGGCACAGCTGCATAATTTATAAACAAACCACAATTACTTACCCATTGTTAAGACAAAAATTTCTTAAAATCATTCTATAAAGTTAAGAAAAGAATCCTTTTGTTGTGGATTACTTGTGGAGATTCACAAAATATTGTAAAAGCAATATCTCCCGGAATATTTCAATTTCTTGTAAGCTAAACATGCAAGGACCTGTCCAGTTCTGAGTTGAGATGAGATTAATTTATCGGAGTTGAGAATGGTTAAGTTGAGTTGATTGGAGCTGATATTAATTGAGAAGAGTTGAGAAGAGCTGAGAAGAGTTGAGAAGAGGTGAGAATAGTTGAGAAGAGTTGAATTGAACTTAACCGAATCAAACAGAAGTGAAATAAATTATCAAATTAACTAAATTAAACTAAACTGAACTGAAACAACTGAACCAAACCAAATCAAACTAAACTGAATTGCATCAAATGGAACTAAATTGAATAAAAATGAACCGAACTGCATCAAAATGAACCCAACTAAATAAATCTGAAGTGAAATGAATCACACTAGCTAAACTGAACTGAAGTAAACTGAAGTGGACTAAGTCTAGCTGAACAGAATCAAATTGAACTGAATTGAATCAAACTGAGTTGAATTGAATAAAACTTAATTGAACAAAAATAATCAAAAGAAAATAACGGTTAGATTATATTACATATTAATAATTAATTATGATTAAATAATAGTGTATGTGAATTAAATTATTTATTAACAAATTTAATATATGATGTAATTATAGAATTCGAACCTTGACGTTATCGAGTTTGAAGTGAATTGTAATATATTTCGCAAATATAATGTATACAATTATTAATAATACTCCCTCCGTCCTAGCGTATTCTGCACAGAATTTTTTAACAATCTCCAATAGACACGTTTGACGGTAAATATGTGTAGTTATTGACAATAACCGACACACAAAAAATTGATATTTAAAAATTACGTGTTACGACAAATCTAACCATATCTCATACGATAAATTATTGTTCATATATATATATATATAGGGATGACAATGGGGCGGGAGGGTACGGATTATGGTACCTCCATACCCATACCTACCTAAAATTTTCATACCCATACCCCCCAATCACCCATGGTGGATCCATCACCCACTTGGGTCTTCATACCCACTTCAAATCCATTTTACTCACCCCATTTATATCTCCAAAACACCTAAATTTTACTTTAAATTACTAATTTTAATATTAAAAGTTTAATAATATTTACATGAAAATATTATAAGTAAAACATGTGTATTATGGATAAATAAAGTATATTATATAATAAGTTAGTGTATACATAGCGGGTATAGTGGGGTGGGGCGGGAGTGGGGCGGGTATGAACTAATATCCATGTCCGACCCACTATCCATGGTGGATATCAATTTCCATACCCATACCCGTCCCATCCCCACGGAAACTATATTCATACCTGCCCCATTGGGGTGGATGCGAGACGGACCTCCACCAAAACCCAACCAACTGCCATCCCTATATATATCTATTCAAATATGTGGTCAAAATTCAACATCTTTGACTAAAACAAAGATTTTATGCAACATAAGTTGGGACGGAGGGAGTATGACGATTATGCAAAATATATTAAAATTATTTATGAAATGTTTGTAGGAAATAATGAACGCGAAACTACAAATTTAGGTTCGAAAATATATTAAAATTATTATTAAATGTTTGTAGGAAATAAGAAACGCGAAATTACAAATTTAGGGCTGGAGAACAAGGTTTTTAAAACCGAACAACTCAAATACGTAAGCGTAAAATAATTCAACCTATAACATACACCCTCCTAGTATTAGAGATGTTCTATGCACATCAGTTTTGGTAGTATGAATGTAAACAAATACAATATTGGTACTACTATGCAGAAGATGTATACTTTCATAATTTACAACACTAATTTATAATTTATCTATAATAATTATCTATTTTTTCTCATTATTTACATTGTACTTTTTACCGTATTCAATCATTGTAAAATTCATAAGTAAAACTTAAACACCCAGTGAGAATTAATTAAATAATTTTTTAATTAAGATTTCAAAATTTCATGATATTTTAAAAAAAATTAATAATTAAAATATAATACTCTCTCCGTTTCTCTATTTGTGGCACACTTACCTTATTGAGATATTTTTTTTTCAATGATACATTTTCCATTTTTTGGCAAGATTCTTTCAGTTTCATCCACTCATTCTACTTTTACTTTCTACATTTAATTTCCACTCATTTTTCTCACATAAATCCAAACACCTATACCTATGGTGCCACAAATAGAGAAATGGAGGGAGTATGATAATTGTAAATATGTTAAATATAATCAATTTAGTTATTTAATTATATTAAATATTAATATACTAATTAAATAATTAATAATAAATTATGATATAAATAATAGTATGTGAATTAAATAATTTATTTAAAATTTAATACATAATATAAATATTATTATGTAATCACAGAATTAGAACCCTAGAATTAGAAGTCTAACGTTATCGAGTTTCAAGTAATAGGAATTATAATAATTTATACATTCAAATATGAACAACATTTACTATAAGTTTCAGCTTCAAAATAAATTAAAAAACTTTCTAAATTAAAAATATTTGAATGGAGTTGAAAGTAAATAATCTGAAATTATTAGACCTGAGTTGAGAAGAGATGAGAAGAATTTAGAGGAGTTGAGAAGGACTAAGAAGAGTTGAGAAGAACTGAAAAGTTGAGAAGAGTTGAAAAAAGTTGAGTTGATTGGAGCTGAAATTATTTGAGAAGAACTGAGAAGAGTTGAGAAGATATGAAAAATTTGAGTTGATATTATTGGAGCTGAAACAAAATGAACTGGACAGGGCCTATTTTTAAAAATGGAAATTTCTGTTTTTTTCATTATAAATCCCTTGCATTTGTCCATGTTGTCATTGAGACTTTTGTTGAATTTTGTATAGGACGTCATTGACCATGGCTAGGTTCAAAACATTTTGGTAAAAAAGTAATTTCTTAAATATTAACACATAGTCTTGTATACTCCCTCCCTTATTTTATTAGATTTGACACACTTTCATTTTTAATTATTTTTATGGGTTTGATACATCTTTCTTTTTTGGCAAAATTCCTCCAATTTCATCCGCTCATTCTACTTTTTTCATTCTAATTCAATTTCATCAACTCATTTCATTCACCTAAATCCAAGCACCTAAGGCTATAGTGTTAAACCCAACGAAACAGAGGTAGTACTGACTAAACTGATGTAACTAATGAGAATGTTATATATTTTGGATGATATGTTCCAAACAATGTCATTTGTTGCGCTAATAGTCTTTTCTTCTCCACAACTTCAACTTGTCAGTTTGTTTGTTTCCACCTCTTCCAATTTGTTAAGCATTAGGTAAGTTACTATAGTTTCCTATTATACCTCCGAACTCGATAGTGTAGTCGCACATAAGCATAACATTTAAACTCCCTGGCATCCACATTCGAAAATTATTTCATGTTCCAACTTGTGAACGATGGAATTCCAAACTGATTTAAATAATAAAAACGTTATCGGCAACAAATTCGAAAGATTAAGGATAATTTTACCGTGGAATACTTTTCAGCTTTCAAAACCATTGCTAGAATATGAGGTCATAACATGACATATCTTATATATTTCATTCAATTGAAAAACAATCAAATAATTCAATAAATTAATATGACAAATTTTAGGAGAATTAAGTTTTTTACCAAGAACGCGGAGGTGGTACATTATTTAAAATTCGAACTTGAAATGTGCTATCACCTAGTCTTAAATGTATAAGTATTTGTTTTCCTTTATTTCATATCGAGTTACAAAACTAGACCAACCATGAGTTATCAAGAGACCTTTCTTATAACCAAACAACGAAAGTATGCTCTCACATTAAAGCCGTTTCCCATATGAAAGCCACTCCCCATCTTCCCCCAACGACAATTTTATCCCTAGGCATATCTTAGAGCTATTTCTCCCCTGTTTATACCAAAATTTTTAGTATGTTCAACGATGATCCACACCAGTCTAATATGCACCTGAACCTGCAAGACAGACAGAGAGAGGTCAGGCAGGCAGGCCCAGGGCCGTGCCTGCTCCGACGCTCCCTTTAGCCATAGAAGCCATTCATAAGCGTATCCAAGTGAATAGTATACTAATTGGAAAATCTTACCTCGTGTCATACACTCTTCCTCGTTATATGTGGTTTGGTGGCTGATGGAACTGAAGCTGTCCCATCAGAGCCCGTATAACCGTTACTAGTCTGGCGCCATGCCCAGGTAGTGTCCCTGGGAGAACAGACTGCGTGTTCCTTCCCTCCTAATACTTACTGGGCCATTTGGCCCACACTTTATCAAGTCTCCCAGCCGATGGCCTGACCAGGTAGATGAACCTGCAGGTCAATGGCTGTGTCAGAGCGTAGCTTTTCCCTCCTTCAATCCGTAACATCCAGGGAGCAAGTAACGTTCCTGGGAGCAGGTAGCGTCCCTAGGAGCTACTTCCCTATTTCATGATCATTTTGGTGCCCCCTTTTTGGTTTTTGAAAGCGCCTGCCAACACATGACCTCATTTTTATTAATGCACCCATTAACGGTTACGTTACCTGTCTGGATATTCGTCACATGTCCCGTCCTGACAGTTTTTTGCACGCTGGTTGCGTAATCTTCCCTCTCTCCCAAGGCGGTTATCATTAATTTTTTGTCGCCCTGTCTGTCGAGGGAATTAACTGCCTTTGTCTGTTCTATCTTCCTTTTTATTTTCCCCCGTTCATATCCTTCATCATTTTCCTTCCACCGCTGCCCCTTTCTGCAATTCCGTTCGTGTATTTCTGCTCGGCTTTTTTGGTTCTCTGGTGACTTTTGACCTTCTTCCAAGTACCACTTTTTGCCTTCTCCCATCTTCCTTCTTTCCTCATTTTATTTTGTCACCATGGTATCCACCGTCGGTCCCCCAAAGGTAGATTCATACTGCGATACCACTAACCCTGAGTTTCAGGAGGCTGTTCGTATCGTGGAGGCTGCCTTCAACGGCCAAAATATTATTTTCAACGACATCCGTGAACATATTCTTATTCCTGGGGTAGTCCTGGATGTGCCCGCGAGCATGGTCGGTGTATATCTTGAGACTCTCTAGCAGTGTTGTCTTAGGTTTCCACTTTCTCCCTTTTTTCCAGGCCGTTCTGGCCATTTACGAGTTAGGCCAAACCGACATTCCCCCCAAATTATGTTAGGGTTGTTTTAGGCTTTGAGGTCCTGTGCGGTCTCCTCTATATCCAACCTTCCATTACTCAGTTCTGTGTTTTTTGTCATTCCGTCAGGATGGCCCCAGACTGGAATTTCTTGAAATTCTAGAAGGATGGGGTCAAGCTGTTGATCGATCTTCCCACTCGTGTTGAGTGGAAGAGGCAGTTCGTCTTTTTGAACGAGGACCTCGTCCTGGGCCCTGCTGATGAGGAGAGGGTCACTTACCCCTCCGGGCCAGAAAATGGGCGGGGTTCTCGTCCTACTTTCGTTGAAACCTTTTCTCTGAAACCTTCTATTTCCCACCTTGAGGTCGTGAGCATCAGGTGGGACCACCTCTTTCTTGATTCCACCATCTGTGCCATCGGCCTGCCATATTTCCTTGACACCATTTCTTTCGACGATGGTCTTGCCGATTTGAGCGGTACTTACTACTTTGGATGGATTATTAACTCTGCCTGTTACCTCCTCTTTTTCTTCTTTTTTTATTCCTTTCTGATCTTTCTCCTTTTATTTTTTTGCAGAAATGTCTATGGCCTCTTTTATTGAGGACCTGTATAGGCTCCCTCGCCGGGCTGGGAGAACCCGTCCATCCTCCCATGATGACGATGCGACTGACGTCGTTGATCAACAAGTAGGGGCGATCGATGTCTCTAAAACTAATGTCAACGAGGACGAGCCTACTCTGAAGAGGGCTCGCCGCAAGTTGTGGAGAAGAGGAGAAGATAGTGGGACAGGTCCCAACCTGCCTCCATGCATCATCATCTCTGAAGAAGTCCCATAGATGCCCGCCGCTGGTCATTAGGGTCTCACTTTGGCAACCCGAACTATTTCGGCGATCCCTTTCTCCCTTCTGTTTGCGCATGACTCTTCTTCCCGGAGATCTACTCCAGGCCCCTTGCGCAGTGCCTCTGTTCGGACATAACTGGTTTCCCAGGTCCTGCCTATTCCACACTTCAACGCTTGGCAGCGCGAACGCTCCCTGAATGTCGCTGGCATAAACTCTTTGGTAGACCGGTCAGTTGTTGCCGTTCTTGAGGTTTGTCTTCTCTTCTTCTTTATTTATTTTTCCTTTATTTTTTTATTTATGCTTGTTCATTTTACCCTTCTTCTTCTAGCACCTTTGCTCCGCTAGGGCCATGCAAGAAGAAATTGACAGCTTGTGGGCAGAAAATGACGAGTTGAAATGTGGTCAGACCTCCCTGCATTCCCAGGCTCGTCGTGTTATGGAGTTGGAGCATGATCTGGAGCTGGAGAAGGGTGTCACTGGCTCTCTGCAGAGCTCCCTGAACCGTGCTTAGGCCAAGGTTGTTGACCTGAAAAACTTCCAAGAGTGGGCCTTCACTTGGGACTTCCCGAGCCTTTATTCCCATATGTTGCGGAGCAATAAGACCTTTGAGCGGTTGAGCGACACTCTGATAAAGACCATTGAACTCTACTCTCTCACGGAGGATGAAGATCAACTATAAGCTGGCTATGGTGATGCCTTTATTCCTTTCCGGGAATACAACTTCACTAAGTATTTATCCCAGCTGCACCAAGCGATGTCATTGGCTGAGCTGGACAATTGGATCCCTGACTGTATTCCCCCCTGAGGCCGATGCACATTCCTCCAGTGGGACTCTGCAACCGGCTGCAAACACGGTGGTTCCTGCTGAGGAAGTTGGTCAAGCTTCCGGAAGCTCGAAGAAGAATGACGATGTCGGGTAGGTCAGTTCAAGGAGTAGATGGTGCGGCGAAGCCTTGAAGAAAGAAGACTTCTCTTTCTTTTTCAGCTTTTTTTTCCTGTTCCCCTGCTGAGGGATGAAACATTTATTGGCGTGCTGTTGTTTCACTTTTTTTTTCTTTGTAGCAAACTCTTAATGTTAATTTCCTTTTTCGATTTGGACTTCAGCTGTGTTTGCTGTTAAAACATATTTCAGCCTGAACTGCGTTAGCTTATGTTTTTCTCCGGCGCTTGTCATGGCCGGGGCCATCATTCTTCTCGCCTTATTTTTTTATGAAACTCGACCTACAGTCATGCTGCCTGTCGGGGTCAACATTTGCAGCTTTGACCCACAACTGGTTCTCTTAACTTCGACATCGATTGCTGTAAGAGTTTTGTGGTCTTTGTCTTACGTAACCTGGTTTGCCATTGTGCTGGCTATTAGGGCCAGCACCTAGGCTTTAGCCTGTGTCCTGACTTTGGCATTTGTCAAAAAAATCATTTTCATTGTCTCCTTTGAGATTCATCCTGTACTTTGCCCCAGCGTGGCAACTTAGCCTGAATCAGACCTTTCTCCGACGCTAGGTGCAACTAGAGATTCATTTTCCTTAGCCCCTTTGAGATTCGGCCTGCACTTTGCGCTGGCAGTTTGCGCCATCATAGAAACTTTGGCATGAATCAGGCCTTTCTCTGGTGCTGGGTGTGGTTAGAGATTCATTTTCCTTAACCCCTTTGAGATATGACCTGCACTTTGCGCTTGCAGTTTGTGCCAGTGCGGCAACTTTAGCCTGAATCGGGCCTTTCTCTGGCGCTGGTTGCGGCTGGAGATTCATTTTCCTTGGCCCCTTTGAGATCTGGCCTGCACTTTGCGCCAGTGCGACAACTTTAGCATGAATGGGGCCTTTCCCAGGAGCTGGGTGCGGCCGGATATTCATTTTCCTTTTCATCCTGCACTTATTACAAGCATTACACAAAAAGGAAGGCGGGGATGTAGATTGGGGTTTCCTCAGGATCATTTTCCTTTCATAGGCCCTCAACAAATTTAATCCCTTCAGGAACCCTGTCTCGCCTACCCGTCATATTAAACAGCCCAAAATAAGTTATCATAAGTACATAAATTTACAATCGCTTCAAGCGTAGTACCTTCTCAGGTTAGCTATGTTCCAGGTCCTGGGAATTGGTCTCCCATCCATCGTCTCCATTTTGTATGTTTTTTCCCCAGTACCTCTGTCACCTTGTATGGGTCCTCCTATACAGCATCCAGCTTCTTCTGACCCTGAGCTCGACTTGATTCATTCTTCCTTAAAGCTAAGTCCCTCACTTTCAAGGATCTCACCTGTACCCTGCTGTTGTAATGCTATTCCATCCAGGACTTGTACGCAGCTTCCTTCAGTGATGCTTCTCCCTGAGTTCATCCAGAGCCTCCAAGATCTCCTTGATAGCTTCTTCATTTTCTTTCTGGCTCAATGGTTCTGCTACTCTCCTACTGGGCGCTGCTAATTCTGGGGGGAATTATTGCCTCCGTCCCGAAACACAGCATGTACAATGATTCTCCCATAGTAGTTCTTGGCGTAGTCCTGTATGCTCACAACACGCTCATTAATTCTTCTTCCCATTCTCCTTTGGCTTGTCCCAACCTTTTTTTCCAGCCCCTGAACAATCGTCCCGTTTGTCACTTCCAAAATGCATGTATTTTCCTAAGCCTTTAGCATCTCTTTTGTTATCTTTTTATTAGAATATTGCTAGATTTAGGTAGGTTTACATCATAAGGGGTTTAGATAACCATTTTCGGTTTTTGTATCCAAATCCTTCATTTTGTAACCTAGGTTGAGTCTAATTGATTTTTGGTCCTTACAAACATCTAGATTCCATTTTGTGAACTTAATTTATAGATTATTCGTAAGCACTTTGGAGTATTTTATTGAAGGCCATTCGCAAGGATGGTAGAATATTGAAGGCCATAATTCAAAACGTGGTAGAAGATAAAAGGGTCGGAGAAGTAAGACAAAGAAGCGGATGAATTGTGATCCGAAAGTTTTAACCGAATTCTGGGAACAATCCAAGAAGAATCAACCTCTTAGGGTAGTACCATTGGATTTGTCTTCTTGAGCACTGTAAAATTAACTACAAGAACTCTCAAAACGGATCAACGGTTCACTCATAGCGACGGAATTTGGAAATGCAAAGATCGGGCGTGCGGCCGGGGCGCTCAACCGCACACCCCAAACGCAGGGGAAAACCATCCCCAGGATGAAAGTTGAGCGCCCAGATCCAGTGACCGCGCGTACCTCTCAAAAATACAATTTATGAGCCCTAAATGATTACTAAATACAATTAAGTAGATAGGTGCAAGTCAG
>JAULKM010100505.1:0-10484 GCA_032355605.1 Rubia tinctorum
GTGTGTCTTGCATTTATTTACTTTACATACTTGGTTAGGTTAACCTACGTTGGAACATAGGGTTAAGGATTAAATCGGCTAAAACGGTAAAACCAGTTTTTCAGTCTCTTCTCTCCACTTCCATTTCATGGTCCCAACAAAACAATATCCTCTTCACAACCATTTTGTTTAGCAATGTATAAAATGGAGGCACAATTTAAAGCTATACACAGATTGATACTACTAATCTTACTGGAGCCAACAAATTCTACTCTAAATAGATAGAAAATGAAGCGAGCTGCTTCCATGGTGTCAAACATGAAATTCCTACCTTCCTATCACAGAATACAGCGCCCCAAATGGAACCACGACAGTGTGGTTAGCTAAAATGATCCTACTACGAAAAACTCATAACAGCTGCAAAACACAACTTTATATATACTCTATGGTTTCTTTTCAACTAAAAATAGGTCAATATAAGCTGATCCTAACTTGTTGTCGTGGGTGCCTTGCTGCTGTTTGCATCTCCGAATGAAACCGAAGCTAAAGACTTGGAAGCCCAGGCCTTTGCATTCATGGCTCCTTCCTGCAGATTACTTCTCTTGCACGGCTCCTTGAGGGAATTGAATACCTGTTTTGCTCGGTTGAGGTAGATCAGTGGGTGCTCCCACAAGTTCCTTAACCTCATGTTTGTGATGTATCTTCTCCAGCCTAACTGGATGGATCTATGCAGAGCTGGGAAAAAGAGGTAAAGCAGTCGCAGAAGCACAAACACTGTAGCCAGAGCCAAATAAGTCTCCTGCCGAAGCAAATTCTCAGGAGATCTGGCCCATGGGAATGGGCAGCTTTCTGGATCACTGCTGTTTTGTTTCTGTTGATCTGATAAGCACCCAATCTTGTCCAGAGATACCCCACTTGTCGATGTTGTCTCCATACCTATATAAGAGAAAAACCATAGGTTGCACTCGTAAGTAAGAAGTAAATAAACTTAAAAGAAGCCCTTCTTTACAATTCCTTATACTCAGAGCCAGGGATCAATCCCCAGAACCCAAACATAGTGATGCAAGCAGTGATGAAAGAAAGCTTTTTAAAACATGTAACTTGTAAAAATATAATAAACTCATTGCAGCATATAAAGGATTATGTCAGCTTGAATGGGGACTACTTTGCCAAATTGCCAGTAAAGAACTTAGATTTCCAATACTTTTTCACCTTAATTCTGCTGTGATTGGATCATTGCCAGTCAGCGAAATGCACAACTAACATTTGATTTACTCTCTCCATATCTGAAATCTCAGAATCCTCCCCTCCACTAATTTCCCCATCTTCCCATCCTATAACCCAGATTTCAAAGCAAATCAATTTCTAGCTCTGCTCAACTTGCAGTTACTTGTCTTTTCGAGACTTGATTGATGTGCTTAACAACTTCAAACTTTCACAAGCATAAGAAAAACAAACGAGCCATGGGAGACAATTTAATAAATCATAATGAAAAGCACAGCACGATGACTGGGGAATAATGTCTTACCAGTAACATCATTATAAAAGGTGAGCAGAGAATCAAGTGTCCGGGAGCCATGGTACCGCACACGAATAGTAGAGTTTAGCAGGAAAACCGTTGGAAAACCATGCACTCCATACTTCGAAAGAGTGCTGAAAAGAAAGAATATATATCTCAGGTGTCTTTTAAACACCAGCATAACATGAATACAGAAGACAAAAACTTAAAAGAGCTCAAACCTTGGCTTGACTGCAGATTCTTCAACTGCAAAGTGAGGAATAGAAGGAAACAAGGAAGCCAAGACAGAGAAGGACGGTTTGAAGCTTGCAGAGAATGGACACCAAGACGCGTAGAAAAGCAGAGCTACATAGTCGTGTTTATTACCATACACCATGCTCAGTGCCCTCTGCAGTGAAGCTTCGTCCCCCTTCACATCAGAAAATAAAACTGATTCAGATTACAATTTACATATACCGAACAACAAATTCTTAGCATCTTGAAGGTTTATTATTAAAGTAGTTCCTCATACTTAACTCCAGCCTCAAAAGCACCAACATCCAAACCCTCTTAACAAATTTCAGAATCTCTACCAACTTGCAGTTAAGTGGGGCAAAAAATTAAGAAACACATTCATTAACTGATCTATAACACCCATAGTCACACACGTGAGCACAATCTTTGGCTAACTAACATTGTGTAAGACTTCATCAATAACATCCAGTGGTCTACCACAAATCAAAGATCATTGGCTTACGATTATATTACTCAATAGCACCATTTTAACAAGCAAAATGTTGCTTTTCCCTTTAAAATCATCTAGAGAATAAATACAATGAATTGACGTGCCAAGTTACTTGACATACCATAGCTGCTTTCTAGTCTGTCTGACAATAATTTGCTTCAGTTAAAATAACAAAAATTCTATCACTGCATAGTGAGCATAGATCAAAGTAAACCGAATACATAACCCAACCAATACACTACAGTACTACACAAAGATAATAAAATAAGCAAAGCATTTTAAAAAAAAAACTGAATGTCAAAGGTAATCTACCTAATGTCCCTAACAATACAAACGTGATTCATATAAAGCTCTTGAGGAATTTCATCGCAGTCTGTTTCATCGACTTACACAACCAACAAATATAACAAGGTAGCCAATTCAGCACCCCCAGTTACTACCTTAAGTCTTAACTATATCCATACTGCACAAAAAAACTGTAAAACGAATCTCAACAATTTTGCAATTTCAACACCCGGAGATATTTCCCTTTGTCTCAGATCTCTATGAACAAGATAATGTCAAACTAAGTCTACAATAACAATCAAATCAAACACAGCAACAAAAATACTCCATTGATGTGGAAATATTGCAAGGGGATAAAAACATTTGAAGTACCTCAATTACTCCATTGATGTGGAAATTATTGATCCAATCGGCAGGGCATTCACCCTTGCGGGACCCACATATTGAATCCTTAAGAGTAGCCACCGGACAGATGCCCGTTGACGGAGCCCTGACGTCGCCGGAGGCGGTTACCCCCAATATTAACAGCAGTAGAGTCAACCCAGCTCCCAATCTCTCGAGGATCGCCATTAACGCATATATTGGTCAATTCAAGTATATTCAAGCAACGGAAAAATAAAGAAAAATAAAATAAATGGTGCGGATAAGGGGAAAACCCAGGAGATGAAACCCTAGAGAGAGAAATTGAATTTGGGGAAGGGAGAGATGAGGGAGGGAGGAGCCAGGAAGGGCATCTGAGCTTTCAAAGGCTCAGCTTTGTTGTTTTATCGAGTGGAAGATGATGATGATGATTACAATTTTGATTATTTAATCTGTTTTTACACTAAAATAATTCATCTCTTTCTTTTTCTTTTTCTTTTTTAGAAAATAAAGGTGTCATTTGATTATATAATCTGTTTTTACACTAAAATAATTCATCTCTTTCTTTTTCTTTTTCTTTTTTAGAAAATAAAGGTGTCATTATAAGTTTACATCTAGTTCTTACTTCTATTTCGGGGTGATGCTCAAGTTCTTGATTTTTTTTATTTACTGCTTAATTTTTATTTGATTATTAATTTAATTTAATTCAGTTCAAATTAAATAAATAAAGACTTGATTTCAATCTCAAGTACAAGTGAACTCTAATTTGAATAAATTCACTTTCAAAGATGGAAAAAAAGAGTGAGTTTAGGTGTGAAAAAATCGAAAAAGGTTAAAATTTGATATTTTTGGTGTTTGATGATGCACGTGAGTACACCTTCTTGCACAGTACACCTTCTTGCTGGGCTGGCCGCTGGCCCGCTGCGAGTCTTCAAAGAACTCCTTACTTTGTAAACTACTCGTTGTTTTTGATATACTTCACATAGGAGTAATAAATTTCACGATCTTTACGTATTTCAATGTTAATATTTTAACGAAAAATCTTATTTTACACCAATTAATTGTTACATGGATTATTTGATATATTTTTTATTTATTTCAACGAACTTCTTATAATTTTTTTAAAATTAAAGTGTATCAGTGTATGAATAATTATTAGTCTAACCATTGGTCGGTCTAACATAAGACTTTCTCATATTTTTAACTCTATATATATATATATATATATATATATATATATAAATTGGAGAATATCTCCTGTTAGACCGACTATCAATCATAAGAAACTTTATTTTTATAAAGTTTAAGGTCGAATAATAATAATCTATATGTTAGAGATTATTTTTAAAATATTTTCATAGTTATAAGTACATCTAGACAATAAATAAAAAATATACATTAAATTACCGATTAGTTATATTTAACATTAAATGATCCCATCTAACAGTTATTAGATATAAAATAAGGCTTTTCAAAAAATTTGATGTTAAGAAATTAAATTTTATAATAAAAATGAAAATATCACGTATGATTATTTATTTAAATATGTGATCTAAATTTAACCAGAAACTTTTATTAGGAAAGATTTCGTATGAATTTTAACTGAACTTAGGAATTACTTAGTTCAGTCTGATTCTTAAGTTCAGCACAATTTAAACATGCGAAGTGCTTCTGTAGTAGTTGTATTTACTGACGTTTCTCGATTCCTTTTCAATCCATCTAAAAATTTCCAAATTTATACTTGTGTACATATAAATTTGATGTTATCTACTTCACTTGATTGGACTACTAATTTGGGTTACTCGCTCCTAAACTTCATTAACAAGAAAGACTCTCCTTCTCTGTTATATTGACGTAGGTCTTATAAAAGAAAGAGTAATCATGTACGAAGTATATTTCAGTAAATGCACATATAATTTTGAGATAATTTTTAATACGGAAACAACTCTAATTACTTACATAAGTACAAATATAACTTTAAAGACTATATTCAGGTATTGACTGGTCATTTCCGGCCATTGATCGATTGGAAATGACCAAATGTCATTTTCTGCCTAATACAAAATTTTGAAATACAAAACCCTTTGCTGTAGAGTTCTGCCACCTCGCTGCCGTGCCTCCACCACATTCGCCGATGTGCCTCCGCTGCACCCCGCCACCACCAGCCATCCCTTCCTCCCGCCGCTAGGGCTTCCCTCGCCACCACCGCCACCACCGGACACCTCACAAACGTGTTTTTTTGTTGATATTTTTGTTTTTTTAAAATACAGTGCTTCTATTTATGTTGATGTGTTACTTATTCTGTATGAGCGGTTGTTTCAATTATTTAAACTCTGTTTATTCATATGTGTTGCTTCGTATTCTTGTTTGATAAATCTGTGTGGCTATTTCCATATGATGATGTATGTGTCCTGATTTCACATTTTTTGTATGCCTACATATTTTATCTTTTTTTTGTGCGGAATGATGTTGTTAGGCTTCTTATGGATGTTTTACATTTATTTGATGATCATCTGTTTTGTTTATTTGATTATCCTGAATTCTAGTTCTAAACTTGCTTTCGGATTGATGTTTCTGTGAATAATTATATTTATAAAAAAGTGCTCTTGTAACCCTTTGTTCTTGGGTATGTGCTAATATAACCCCCAGTTTTTCAAAACCTCTCTTATACTCATGTTCGGCCAAAATATGTCCACTTATACCCCAGTTCCCATTGAATCGTAAATTTCCAACGTTGACTTAAATTGAAGTTACCGAAATACCCACAGTTGTTTTCCTGAATTAATTAGAACAATTTTACCCTTGAAAAAAGTGGGGCCCACATTTGACATCCTGGATATAAAGCAATGCCTCATTAAAACATCTTATACCCTAAGGCCGAGAAAGGAGATCACAAATTAGACCATGTTCGCTCCCAAGAAAACATAATTAAGATATGACATTGCCTTGCCTATGGCGCTATATTTGTACAGCTTCAATGTTGCAACGTTGCAAGTTCCATCGGCCAACAACACTTCTCCTTCTTCATCTTCAACTTCCATTCTCCGAACATCGTGCCGAGAGTTAGTTGAATTTATACCAATCCATCTTCCTTTTTCAGCCGCAGCAACAACCACCCATCCTTTCCAACCATGAGCGGGACAATGATAATATTGTCTTCCGGGTTTTTTAGACGTCTTCAAAACACATATTTGGGTTTCCATCGTGCATATCAGATGTGATTGCTACAACTAGAACCCTCCATGTCAGCTGCATAACAAAACAACATAAAGATTCCAGCACCACAGTCAGGACATCAACCAAAGCCCTAAAATCTTTGTAGAATTAGCCCTCTCCTTTCTCAAATCAATTGCCACTAAATGCCCAAAATCAAATTAGGGTTCATGTATTATAATGTTCCCATTCCCAACCATACCTCTCATCCACAGTGAATCGAAGATGTAGATCTGATCCTACCTTCCCCGCAAAATTCAAAGCTCTCAACAGTGACTTCGATCCTGACCGCAGCTCAAAATCCCAACAAATTTGTGCAAATAGATGAAAGGTTTTAATGAGCTATCGGTTTATATCCAAAAGGCCAAATGTGGGCCCTATTTTTTCTAGAATAATGATACTCTCAGTGAAAATTCATAGTGAACATCAAAGTGAATGATGTGGCATTAATGAAAAGAGCAAATCACTAATCACGTTCCTTAAAAAGTGTAACTAACCATGGATATATTAGTCATTTTTCTAACGCTACATCATTTACTTTAATATTTCACCATGAAGTTTCACTGAGAATATCATTACTTTTTTTTCTAAGGGTAAAACTATCTTAATTAATACAAGAGAACAACATGGGGTATTTTGGTAACTTCAGTTTAAGTCAATATCGGAAATTGGTGGGTCAACGGGAACTGGGGAATAAGTGCACACATTTTGGCCAGACATGAGTATAAGAGCACTTTTGAAAATCTAGGGGTTATATTAACACTTTTTCAAGAACTGAGAGTTATATAAGCATTTGTCCCTTATATATGTTATGTTGTTATTATTAATGTCATTAATTGTGTTTTCTTTTTTTAAGATTGTGGTCCTGTCAGAAAATCTGACAGGATTCGTGGTTTGTCTACTCCCGCATTTAATGCAAGTATTTTATTTATCTATATAATTTTGTTGTAGTTTTTTTTGCTAATGTTTTGTTTTTCCTTCAGTCTCGAGCCCAAGAAGATCAAAAAGAAGAAAGTTGTTGAGGTGTCTGTTCCAGCATCTTCAGTCTCTGATGCTCATTTGCCCAAAGAAAAAATCCAGAAGAGGTGTTTAAAGCAAGTTGTTGTTAAACGAGTCAAACTTGTGAGTGGCAAGGCCAAAGTCCTGGCTGAGTGTGAAAGGTGATTCTGAGCGCAAAAGTATTATTCACATTTTAATTTTTGTGTTTTATTATATGATTGTTTATTAATTTGATACTACTTGTTTTAAATATTTTTTGACATTTCATGTATTTTAGAAGAGAGTGCTAGTAATGTTCATTCCTCTCATACCGCATCTTCTTCAGCTAAGAAGGCTACTGGTAATATTTCCACTTTTAATTTTTTTTCATTTGATGTTTTATTAATTAATCTTTACCTTTTTATCAATATGGTTTTATGTTTCATATAATTCAGGTGAGGATGTCAGTCAAGTTTCAACTGAGACTGAAAATATGGTAAAAATGGTAAAAATAATATCCTTTTCAATACTTTTTTTCTATGTTTTGATGTTTCATTTTTTGCTTCTTCTTGTTTAGTAATCTGCCTTTGATATTTTATTTTATTCAGATAAGGTGGTTAGTCAAGTTCCAGCTATACATATTGGAAAATCTGCCCAGACAGTATATATTTTTTGGAATACTTAGCTTTGATTTGATTTTTTTGCTTCATGTTTACTAATATGCTATGATTTTTCTTTTAATGTAGCTGATGGTGCTTAAAATGTTTCAATTCAAATTGAGAAATCTTCTAATGCAGATGGTAATTTCTTTCTTCTTTAAAATACTCCCTTCGTCCCAGCCTAAATTGCATAGTTGCTTTTTCAGACACTATTCTCTATCAAAGTTTGACCTCATATTTGAATAGATATATGAGCAACAATATTATCATATGTGGTATTGCTTAATTCGTCGTAACAAGTAGTTTCTAAACATTGAATTTTTATTTACCAAAATTATACGTAAGTGAAGATATTGACGGTCAAACATGTTTGTTAAAAAGTGTGATAATGATTGCCCTGCAAAATAGGTTGAGACAGAGGGAGTACAAGATTTTAGAAGACGAGGAAGAAAAAGTAAAAGAAAATTGTACTTGTCCGTGAATATCCAGCACTACATCCATCTTTTTACATTCCATCAATAAAAATTTATTCCACAACAAATTTTTATCATGAATTGTTAGTAACTATCCTATAAACTAGAAGATTATTCTATAAATTATTTTAGTGTGTAAAATTCACAATGATGGTAGAGCATGTGTACAAGATAATTTCTTGAAGTATTTTGGAAGTATGTCAATTAATACGAAACCTCCATTTAAAAAAGCAACAATTATAAAAAGAACATCTGTAAACACGTACCTTTGATTTGAAGGCTTAATTTAACAAAGCATGTTGCATGTTTGGATACTAAAAAATTCGATGCATAAGTTCCCATCATAATAAATGGCACTGCCCATCAAGTTGCGAGGATTCTAAAGTATTAAATCAATCCTTCAATAATTTTTTTAATTAAATAATAATTATTTATACAATGCATTTTAAAAGTTGAGTTTGTCTCTTGAAAAAATGATCTTTCCATAAATCATGGAAAGACTAATGTTTAAAGTGCAAATGAGAAGAAATGAAGATAAAATTTTAATGTTGCATGAATCGGGTTATAAACTTTATAACTACTACGCATTACATAATAACTTTTTAATATTGCAACTAAGACATTTTACCTTTTATTATTCTAATTAAACTCCGTCTTTCCATAGACTTTGCCTTAAAAATATTTGAAAATTCATTGCAATAAATAAATAAGAACGAAGTGCTTATATAACTCCGGTTTTTTTTTGAAAGTGCAGTTGTACCCAAAGTTATCGAAGTGTTCAATTTTACCCAAATAAATTAGGAGGAAAAAATGGGTAATTGGGTATAAGTTTACATATTTTGGCCGACCATGAGTATATATGCACTTTTGAAAATCGACCATGGGTATATAAGCATTTTTGAAAAAATCTGAGGAGTATATTTGCACTTTTTAAAGAACTGGAGTTCATTTAAATATTTTACTCAATAAAAAAAAATAAAAATTACGTGATTAGATACATCAATTATAAAATAAAATAGTTAGCTGGTTTAAAATAGTACTCGTGTAGATATAGAGGTAATTAGGCAAGGGTACACTAGAAAAAGTAAAAGAAGAGTGTAACAGCATGTCGGTAAAGGCAACATGGTTATGGTTATGGTTATGGTTATGGTTATTGAGAGAAAGGAATGCGCAACTCATATAAATCCGTCTACTTATAACGGGTTCCTTCATTTAGAAAAACTGCAAATGATGATCCTAAACCCACACCAATATCATATATCATCCCCTCATCATTTTATTTCAACAACCAAATACTACCTCCGTTTAGTTGGATGTGGCACAATAACCTTAGTGTTTGGATTTAGGTGAATGAAGAGGGTGTGTGAAATTAAATTTAAAATGAGAAAAGTAGAATGAGTAGCGAAGAAATATTGTCATAAAAAAAAGTATGTCAAATCCAGAAAAGTGACAAAAAAAAGTGTGTCACGTCCAATGAAACGGAAGAATTATACAAAACTTCAAACTAAGAAGAATGAGGGAATCAATATGACGCACCTGTTGGTATAATCTCCATTGTGAATATGGAGATTCATCTCCAGAAAGAGAAAAAACATTAACATTATCGAAGCGATTATTACTGGAGAATGGGAAAATATGTGAGAAAAAGAGGCCAAATAAAGAGTACTAGTAGAAGAAGGAGGAGAAGAAAGGATCCGAAGAAGAGGCAAATCCCGAAAATGAAGATTTCATACTATTCCTCAACATGTTGACTAGTGGAGTCTACTTTCTTTTGTTGTGTGTAATGTTTTCCTTCTTCTCTCCAACGTTGAAAAGATTCAGGTTTTGGGTCATGCGTGACACTGACAAGAGATGAAACAGAGTTTTCTGCGTCTTTTGAAGCCTCATTCACCATTCCCTTCCGTACGAAAATCTTCCTCTTGCCAAATGCCCTCTAGTCTTTTTTTTTTTAAATAAGGAAACTATAATTTGTTTCCTCTAAAATTTGTAATATTGTATGATTATACTCTTTACATTTACCTATAATATAAATAGTGTTGGTCTCCGAACAGGTGACCTGTCCATATCTTTTGGACAGATCACTATATTTTTAAACATATACTATTTCGTCCCACAATGATGTTCCGAAATAAAAATGGCACAAAGATTAAGAAAGTGGGGGACAATGGCTGAAAGTGGGGGACAAAAGCTGAAAAGTGGGGGACAAAAGCTGAAAAGTGGGGGACAAAAGATAAAAAGTGGGGGGACAAATGTTGAAAAGTGGTATTTTAGGTATGATTGTTAGACTAAAAATG
>JAULKM010100506.1:0-10484 GCA_032355605.1 Rubia tinctorum
TAATTTCTTCTAATTTACACTTTAAACCTTGGTTTTTCCATGACTTATGGAAAGACCGTCTTTCAAGAGACGGACTCAATTATTTATACTATGATACATTTTAAAATTTCTTTAAAGTTATAGGATATTCGTTGCAATAGATATAAGCAAACATCAAATCACCCTATTAATTACATCAATTATAAAATAAGTTCTATAACGGTTAGTTGATCTAAAATAAAACTTCATGTTCAAAATTTAATTTAGGTAATATTTTTTTTGTTACCTAAAAAAGTCTACCGAATAGTTACCAAACCCCTAACAAACTCATTTATACTCCCTCCGCATCACGAGTCACCCTTGTTATAGTTAACTGTGTGGCCTAACTGTGCTAGATTGAAAAGACTGCCGTCTGGTTCCCACATACGTAGCACTCAACGAGGTTGCTCGCAGCACACGAAACCTTTAGAGAGACGCGGACAAGTATGCAGCGGAAACATACAAGTTTAGATTGGGAACACGAGCCAACAAACAAGAGACAGGTCCAATATAAAGCCCACACAGCTTGGGGAGTAAATACTCGTTTTCATATATTGCAAAAGGTAACCGAATGTGGGTAGGTCAGTACTTCACATATATGGTACGCACAAGTGATAGCTACAAGTACAAAAGAATGTCAAAGAAAATAAAGGCACGCTGGCCCAGACCTCCAAGAAAAAAACTAATCTAACCAACTAGCTTAGTTATTACAAGCAAAAGAGAAGACTATATGTGACAAGGAGTTAGGGACAAGTCTTCTTGGGTCGTGACTCAACACTAAGTGTGTTGATCTGGCAGGCAACCTGGCGTTGCATGCAGGGGCTTTGGACACTAATGGCTCAGAGGTCGTTCACAATGCGACGTGGGCTCAAAGGGGAACGACATGGTGCGAGAGTGGATAGGTGGATGTTACTGGACAACCCAAAGGCGTGTGCAGTACAGTTTAAGGATATCGGTTCACATGGACGGGTTGGCGGCGTGGGACCGTAGCACATTTGGAGCTTTCATATGGGTATGTGGTTGCTTTGAGGTTGGGTAATAAGCCCGACCCCGTAACATACTCCCCTACACGATTTCGAAAACATCCCTGAAGCCATCAATTTTCCAAGGTTCTTCGCTACTAATTTGCACCTAGAAACATGCATTAACCAATGCATTTAGCACATTTATTACTATGTTATGGATTGTTGATTGCTAGGTTTGGTTGGGTTTACATCATAAGGGGTTTAGATAACCGTTCTTGGTTTTCTTGTCCAAATCCTTAGTTTTGTAGATTTATTTAGACCTAATGGATGTTATGTCCTTACGAGCATCTAAATCCTATTTTGTGAGATTCATTGTAGATTGTTCGTAAGCCCTTCGGAATAAAAATATCATTCGCAATGATGGTAGTAGATAGTAGAAGGTCATTCGCAATGTTGGTAGTATACTGAAGGCCACATGCTTAATCATGGTAGAAAATGGAAATACGCCAAGGAGAAAATGAGTTGAAGCCTGGAAGAGTTAGAAGATTGGAACGATCATGTTCTATTGCACGGCCCATGCCAACCAATGGTGTGGTGCCTAAGTAAAGGCACGGGCCGCAAGGAATTGCACAACCCGTCCTTTGATAATGATTCGTGCATCTAAGTATGAAACACGAGCCGTGTCATATTGCACGGCTCGTGCCCCTTGAAAGTAATGATCTGAAGACCAGCCAGAGGCCCATGAGGAATTACATGGGCCTTGCAGTTTAGATGCACAGAAGACGTTCCAGGTCGTTGGCCAACGAAGGAATGCACGACCGCGCCGCTCAGAAGACCGAAGAACTGCAGCTAGTCAGCAGCCCGCGCACTATTGCACAGGGCAATGTGTTATTGTGCGGCCCGTGCCAGCTTCCAACTAGGGGTCCCTTGCCGTTTTGGGCCTCTTTTAAAGCCAATTTCATATCTACTATATAAAAGGGACCTATGTCTACTTGGGTTTAAGTTGAGAGGCAAGTCTGAGTAGTTTTATTCTCATTCTCCTAGTTTTCTAAGAGTAGGTAGAGAGAGAAAGGGAATAACCCTTCTCTCTTCTTAGTTTTTTCCAAAGGCATTGCATCCGATGGAAGGATTGGGTTCAATGCTTAGGGAGCAGTTTATTTGCTTGGGGATTTAAATTTTTATTCATGATTTGGTAGATATTTTTTGAGATTCTAAATCACCCTATGCTTCCATGTTTATGAATATCGTGCTTGATGTGTTCTTTTTATTCTTGTTGAATGCATGATTGATATCCTATGTTGGCATACACCTTAACATATGATTCATGTATGATATTAGTATTTTTTGTCCCATTGGGAGTGTCGATAGGGTAATTGGAGGAGTGAGAATCCGCGACCATGTGGGTGTATGAATGTGTGTTGTGAGCACCGCTCCGATGACCGTACGCTAGTATGACTGGAAAATTGTAGCCCAATAGGTAAGGGCATGATAGTTAGTAGCAACTACGATTATAGTAATTTGACCTTTGTCGTTTAAACCCTAGAGACATCATGAGATTTCAATCCCTTTTCCTCTATAGAGCTAGGGAGAAGCATTCATAGAGGAGGCCCGAGATGTAATTCTTTACGGGGAAAAGGAGTACATAACGGTCGGGCCGCTTTATGCACTTTCCTAATTACGGAGGTGGTGTCGATAGAATAAAACGTGAGCACCTTTGTATGACAGACAAAGGGAAGGGTTGACTGTCGAACACACTATGTGATATAAACATTAGGATAGGCTTATATTTATTGTACTTGATAGAATCTAAAATCAAAGTACCCTATCGATCATGTAACACAAATGTCCCCAAGTGTTAGCTTAACATAGTTTACTCTCTCGTTCTTGCATGTTCAGTATTTGATAGATAGAAACCCCTCAAAACATTATTTGCAACATTGACTATTCGCAACACGCAATCGAATTGACGACCCGATTGCGAGTTTTGCATAGTTAACTTTTATATTCCTAGCATCTTTGTGGACGACCCCGGACTTGCCACTCACTACCCTTTGGTAGTTTAGTAGTGAGTACGAGAGCAACTCACAAATCTTATCTTTGGTCTCAAGCACTCCACGGGTAATGTGGTAAAAAGAACAACCCAATGGATTGCGGATCAGCTACCCACACTTTTCTCATACACTTCTGCCTTAGGAAAGGGGTTGATTTCATATGATGGCACTAGTGTACTTTGATGTAGCCGTGGTCCCCAGCTTCACTTCAGTTCCGGATTGAGCTAGCTTTATTTTATAGCACCCATCCTTTGATCGCCGACCGAAAGGATGCCCAACTTTGGATGTTGTCCGGTACGCATCATCATTTGTTCACGTTCCTGCCTTCTGTCTTGTGGAACAACAAGGGGTTGCTGTGAATGATGAATTATTTTTCCCTGTCGAGCTTTATAAGGTTTAGCTTTTTTAACCAACTTAAAACAATAGGTTTAATGGGGTGCGCCAGCCGGAAGATACTTCTTTGGAATCCAGATAGTCTTAGCAACCGATGCATGCTTCTTGTCCTGCTTGCTCAACAAATCCTCATATCTCGCAGCTAGTGAACGACCCACAACATGCTCAATCGTCAAACTTTCTTGAAAAGACTCTTCGGATCCATTGGGCAAACTCATTGTTGGTGTAGACCCTCATGACCCTTCATTCTTGTTCTCCCCACCAAGATCCACTGAACATCGATCTTCATCTTGTCTTGAGCACATGAAAAGTTAAAAGGCCGAGAGTTTATCTTGGGGGTGATCTCCTCACAGACGTTTTAACCGTACACCGATTGGTGCCTAACACTGAAATTATTTAATTCTCCTTAAATTTTAGTTTTTAATTCCCCTTAAATTCGGTCTGAACCTGTTCAAAACTAAAATTATTCTGGACGATTATTGTCTTAAATATCAACAACTGCTCTAGTCCCCGGTCCTATATTTTTAAATGTTACAATTTTGGTATTAACAGCTTTTGGTCTGGTCCTACTATGGACCAATAAATAGTCATGTCGATAGGGGTGGCAAGTGGACGGGCATATTGAATTCTGGTAGGGTAATATGGGTAATTAGGAAAAATGTGAGACCTAACTGAAACAATTTTCTGAAGCTAATAAACAAATTGAGTTATTTGCATGTTGGGTTGAAACTTGCTCAACCCGTAGGTCGAAAATCACTTAACTTGCTGACAAAGTCTTGTGCGAGATGGTCTTACAACGAGACTAGGGATTAAATTATAAAGAATTCAGCATGAGGTTTCAAATTAAAGTATTACAAGTCCAGGGGTTGGGTGTGTAATTTAGTTAATCTACATTTAAGTCCATGTATAAATAATAAACTTTTTACCTTTTTCTCTCACTTTCCCCTCACAAAACCTGCGTACTTTAGCAACTTCTCTCTCCCATTTTCTTTGAGCTCCAAATCTCAACCGCAAACATGCTATTTTCCTTCCAATTAACCTCACATCCTTTCCATTTTTCTTCATCCTTTCTTGATCACAGTGGTTCGCAAAGAGCGCTTGGAAATTTAGCTCAATCTTCTGATGAATTTTCCATTTTAGCTTCGGTTTTCGGCGATCTAACACAATATGAACTTCATTTTGTGTTTATTTTCGAAGGCAATGTCTTGTCTTTAGTTTTTTATGCATATTTTGTTGTTTTTTAAATTGTTTTTTTCATGTGATTTTCTAGGGTTTGTGTAGGTTATACTGAGTATTATTGTGCTTATTTTTTTTGGTTTTGTTCATTATGTAGTTTAGTCATGTTTTATTGTGTGCTTTAGAGTGTATGCTATTCACTGTGTTAATATTTAAGGATTTCTATGTTTTTTTGTGTTTGGCGAATTGTTCCTACAGATTTGTGGTAATTTTTGTAGTGTTGTTGTTGTTTCTTAGATGTCTACAAAAACTTGCCCACTGCTGCTGCAATCAAGAAGGAAGAAGGATTTGTAAATTTTATTATTTTTAATATGTGATGTATTAGATACTGTTGTTGATGTTTCTGGTTTTCTGTTTGATGTTTCATGTTTCATGTTTAGGTTTTAAGTATTGATATTTGTGTTGGTGTGATATTTTAATTTCAGTGTTTGATCCTTTTGGTGTTTTCATGCGTAAGTGTGCAATTGATGTTCAATTTTGTTGTTTTGATTGTGTGTAACTTAGTGTTTTGTTAGGGCTTGTGTAATTTTTTGTGTTGTTGTTGTTTCTTAGATGTCTAAGAAGACTTGCCCATTTATGCTGCAATCAAGAAGGAAGTAGGATATGTAAGTTTTTTTCCAGTTGTGATGTTTTAGATACTATTGTTAATGTTTCTGGTTCTGCCTTTAATCTTTCATGTTTAAGCGTTAAGTATTGCTATCTGTGTAGGTGTAATGTTTTAATTTCAGTGTTTGGTGCTTGTGGTGTTTTTATGTTTAAGTATGCAAGTGATGTTCAGTTTCGTTGTTTTTGTTATGTTAGTGTGTGCAGTTGATATTTTTAAAATTTGAGATTGATGTTTTAAATAATGTATGTGATGTTTCTCAATGCAGTTGTTAGAGATGTTATATGTGCTATTGTGATGTTTTAATTTCAGATATTGATGTTTTTATTGATGTATGTAAAGTTTTATGTTTATTTCACGGGAATACTTTCCAAGCCAGAGCTCTACGATTCCATTGATGAGATAATAAATGATGATGTGAGGAATCATGCCATTCAAGGTGTTCCCTTGACCAGAGGACCGGAGTCAATCTTTGATCTTTGCGTTGATGGAGTATGAGAGTCGTCCTCTTCAAAACCAACAGGTGAAGACAAGTCTGTGAAAAAACCAACAGTGAAGGGAAACAAGTTGGTGAAAAAAAATATAATTTGATTATTTTGGATGTATTGTTTGACACTGATTTTTCAGTTACGATGGTTGGTTGTTGGTGTTGAGTCGCTTGATTGTTATTGATATTTTAGTTTGATTTGGATTTTTCAGTTTTATGTTAGAGATTTGTTAGGGCATATAAACCATTTTTGTAATAAATGGTGTTTAGTGGTTTGATAGTTATGGCGATTGACAATTTCACAGGCTGATGTAAAAGTTAAAATTAAAGGTTACCACTTTAATATGCTAATTTTATATGTTTTTGTTGTGGCAATGATGATTCATTAAATTCATTCGATTTTGACTTGCCAGTGTTTGATGTTTTATCAAGTCCTCATAAGTGTAACATCGTCGCGTAACAGTGTAACATCACAGTATGACAGTAAATAATAATCAAGTCTTTGTTGGTTTTAGACCAATTGAGCATTTGAAAAATTAGCTGGTTTTTATTTATAAAAATTCATTTTATTTATTTTATAAATTAGAATTTTATTTGATATTTTACTATTATTATTTGATATGTATAGTATTATATTTGATGTTTTCACTATTATAATTGATATGCATAGCATTTTATTTGATGTTTTACTATTTTAGTTTGTTTAATTTAAAGATTTTAATTTGATATTTAACTATTTTGTTTAGTATGTATAATATTTTATTTGATGTTTCACTATCTAAATTTATGATTTTTATTTGATATTAAATTTTTTATTTAATGTATCTTTTAATGTTTTAATTTGATGTTTGATTATTTTATTTTGATTTTTAATATTTAATGTGATGTGTTATTAAGTAGATGTGAGTTTTAAGAATTAAATCCAAATATAAATCAGGCTCATCCAGAAAACCCAAATATCCAGCCCATGTTTTATCCGGGTTTGACCAGGCTATGACTCTTCCCTACTGTGCTCAGACTTCGCCCATCGTAGGAAAATAGCTCCACCTTCCTTCCTCTGTCGTCCTGGTTGTGCATCTTGAGCCCGCGCTCGATTCTATATCAGACCAACTTCGCAGTCCCTTCCCCGTCTTCCTCCGTGTAAATCTTAGAGTGGAGATGAGAATAATTTATGTATTACTACTCACTGACTGAAAGAGTCATATATGTAAAGTTTACAAGATAAGAATGAATCTCTTTGATTGAGGGAATGATATTACAAAATATTTACTTGCTATATACACAAGACATCTACATACATTAACCCACCATCTCGGGTAAGCTCATGAGCGGGCACGAACATGCAGCTTGTCTCGAAGAGTGAGAAAATGGTGATTACCAACAGCCTTGGTAAAGATGCCGGCTGTCTGATCAAGTGTACGAACATGATGAACAACAAGCTCACTAGAAGCCACTTGCTCTCGTACAAAGTAGTAGTCAATCTAGATGTGCTTTGAGCGCCGATGAAACATCAGATTTGCAGACAAGAACTTTACACCGAGGTTATCACAAAGCAGAATCAGAGGTCGCTGGAGCAAAACGCACATCTTATGTAACAACTGTTGAAGCCAGATCAGTTCTACAGCGAAAAAAGTGATAGCCCTATACTCAACTTCAATGCTAGACTGAGCAATGACCTTTTTCTTGCGAGATGACCAGCTCGCTAAGTTAACACCATAGTAGACAGCAAAGCCATGTTGAGACTTGCAGTCATCTGGGTCTGATGGCCAATCTACATCTAACCGTGAGCCATGAGTCTTTTGAAGAACTAAGACACAAGAGTTAGTGCCTTTCAGATAGCACAAAATTCATTTCACCGCGCACCAGTGATCCTCAGTGGGGGAGTGCATGAACTGGCAGACGCGG
This sequence comes from Rubia tinctorum, assembly GCA_032355605.1. Lineage (NCBI taxonomy): Eukaryota > Viridiplantae > Streptophyta > Magnoliopsida > Gentianales > Rubiaceae > Rubia > Rubia tinctorum. The sequence continues at coordinate 7,660 of JAULKM010100506.1, forward strand.
TTGATAGCGTAGGATATCTCAGTGCGAGTGATGGTTACATATTGTAAAATATCGACAATGCTCCGGTATAAGGTCGGGTCAGGAAGAGGGTTCCCGAAGACAACTAAGCAAGAACCAGGTTCTGCGAGCAAGGAGACGGGACAAGCACATGTCATGTGACTTCATTCCTGAGTGTCACAAAGGAACTTTTGCTGAGAAAGCTGAATGCCTGAGCCTGCAAGGGTGACGTCAATCCCCAAAAAATAATGATGGTTGCAAAGGTTCTTCAGGGAGAAGTCACGGTGAAGGGATCGAACAAACTCATCAATGAAGATGATATGTGAATCTGTAATAATAAGGTCATCAACATAGACAAGAACATAGTCAATACCAGATCCAACCTTTTTGAAAAATAGTAAAGGGTCAGAAACACAAGGCTTAAAGCCATGGAGATTTAGAGAGGCGGTGAGTTTGTGGAACCACGCTCTGGGAGTCTGTTTAAGATCATAGAGAGCCTTGAAAAGTTTGCAGACATGAGAGGGCCTTTCAGACATAACAGAGCTAGGGGTTGCTTAATAAACACTGTTTGAGAAAGATCACTATTGAGGAAGGCATCGCTTACATCTACCTTCCAAAGAGACCAGCCAGACAAAACAACAAAGCTTAAGACCAGCCAAGTCTTAAGGTTTCAAAATAATCAACACCAGCCTCCTGATGAAATCCTTTGGCAACCAGGCGTGCTTTATAACACTCAATCGTGTCATCTAGCTTCTGTTTGACCTTGTAAACCCACTTACAACCAATAACATTAGCGTCAGATGGGCGAGGGACTAAGTCACACATCCTATTACTTATTAAGGCATCATATTCAATCTACATATAATGCTGCCAGTTAGGATATTTGGAGGCTTGATGGAAGAATTTGGGTTCAGGAGAGACAAGGAGGGAATCCGGGAGAGGATGTTTAGTGGAGAGTAGTGCATTGGGTTTAAGAGAGTGAGTAGCAGATTGATTGGTCACCACATAGATGGAGTTATCAGGTGGATGACACTAGCTGGGAGCATTTGGATAGGGAGTAGGGGAGGTCGGAGAGGATGAAGCAAAAGATAGAGAAGAAGAGTATTGTTCCGATGAGGAAGTGGTAGCTGGGGAAGAGAGAATATGAGAGGAGCTGCCAAGAGAGTCGTCGGAAAAAGTGGGAACCACCATTGGTCTAGATGGATTTGGTGCAGCTGGATGGGAAGGAAAAATTGAGGTAGCTTCCTGAAGGGCAGAAAGTGAGATAGAATCGGGGAAGGATGTAGTTGTTGTAGGTGGGGCGATATGACTAGGATATGGAAAGATAGACTCATCAAAGACAACATAATGGGAGACATACATACGAGAGGTTTGAACATGATAACAAAGACAGCCTTTGCGTTTAGAGCTATAACTAAGAAATACACAAAGAAGAGAGCGATACTCTAGCTTGTTGGTAGTGTAAGGGCGCAAAAACGGATACACAATCATCCGAAGGACTTGAGAAAGTTGTAGTCATGTGTCGTCGTCATCTTGGCCGGAGTACCCGTGGAAGGGTCTAGCGGATTGGTGGGAGGCACGACGGGCGTGGTGATTGTCGCTGGAAGCGGTGTGACATTAGAGAGGAAAAAGTCGAGACTATGCTTTGAGGACAGAGCGGACAGTGTTCCACCAAATAGAGTAATTCGAACGAACAAGTCAAATTTCCAAGTTTAAAAAATTGAAGCTAGGGTTTGGGGAGTCAGAATCAGCTGATGCAACAACAAGGATGTTAGTGGAGTTGATTGAATCAGATAACATGTTGAGATCGAAGGTTAGGCTGATACCATGTAAATCTTAGAGTAGAGATGAGAATAATTTATGTGTTACTATTCACTGATTGAAAGAGTCGTACATAAAAAGGTTACAAGATAAGAATGAATCCCTTTGATTGAGGGATTGATATTAAAGAATATTACTTGTCATCTACATAAGACGTCTACATACGTTAACACTCCGTCGTCCACCGGCTTTTACTTCAAACCGGCAAACCCCTCTACGAACCAAAGCAAGTCTTACTAAATTCAATTCAATTCCCATCTGGCACCGTCAAGGAATGTGAATTTTATGGCTACGCAATGAATTTGTCTCCTCAGTACTGCTCCAGGCGAATGAAATTGATGACCAAGTTATGAGGTTAAACCTGACGAAAATGGGCTAAATCTGGCGATACGTATTTGAGGCCTAGGCGACGAATTAATTCTCCTCACTGTCAGAGAATATTTGATTGACCTCAGGGACAACAGTGCAGAGGGAAAACGGTGACGACGTGTAGGGAAGTATAAGAATGACGACTGCAGCGGCACCAGAGAAGGTGGAAGAAGGCGACTGCAAACAAGAAAGGGATGACTTTTCTATTTTTCATGGATATTTGCAAGACATCCCTTAAAATTCTGTTAGGTTTTTAAAAAGTACCAAATCTAAAGTATTAATCCTTCAACCCTAATTTAAAAACTTACTATTATTATATTTTTCTATTCATCTTTATGTCTCTGGTCTTACCATAAGATAGGCTCGTAGAAGACGAACTCTGTCTTGCTAGTTTTAACCCATATGCCAATTCATTTTTCTCACAATTAAAGTTACATTTAAAAAATGAATTTGATGTAAAATTTCAGACTTCAATACCAAATTTAAGTGGTTGTGTATATTTATTTGTTCATCGACATATACTAGCTAAATCAATGAGCAATCGCGACGTTCAAACTCATGATATACTTGTAAATGCACAATTTCAGTATAGACCTTGTGATCTGTAAATGGGATCAGACTCTTGAATTGAACCTAGA
>JAULKM010100507.1:0-10484 GCA_032355605.1 Rubia tinctorum
ACTGAAATAGCGATTGCGTCCTCTATCTTATTTATATTTAAATTATTATTTTATTTTCTGTATTTAGAAATAATAGTCCGAGAAAATTAACATAGAGAATGCGTTGTCTCACCTTTTTTTTGGTTTTATGATTTTATGTTTTTGGAATTTTCGCATGAGTGAAATTTAATACATATATAGAATGGTTATTTATATTGTGAAAAATATTAATAATCAAATATGAATAAATTCCTATATGGTTTGGTACAAATGTATGTAATAATAGTACAATGTTAGTTGAACGCGTCTCGAATATACTAATGATGGTCTCCGCAGAGTTTTCCACCTGTTCCACAGGGAGGCGGCCGTATGGTCCTGGATGTGCATCTTCTTATAGGCACATGAGTGGACGATGCTAATTCTTCATCTTGAATTCCCTTCGTTGAATCCTTCTCCATAGCCTCTCCAGCTTCATCAGCAAAATGATGTTGAAGATGAGGACCACTAGCAGTGGGGAACGAAGTAGTCAAAGACAAATGAGCCTGACTACTAGCTGGAGTAAGGTATGCACTGGAATGAAACGGTGTAGCGGTGCAGTGCAACAGTCCAGTGTCTGATGGTTCTTCGTAGGCTGGACTAGCATGTGAAGGGCCGGCTTGGGAGGAACCAGTGGTAGGAGCAGGTTCTGAAGGGCGCCGTCTTCGACCACCCTGTCTAGCAGGAGGAGTTGGACGGTTGGTTTTGATGTCATTGTACCCGACACCGGGGGAGGTCTCTCGTGGTTCACATGTGGGTGATAGTATCGCACCCTGGAGGGCTCTTGTGCACATTCTAGGAGATGTTTGGCATCTTCATGTAAGTTCCTGATAACCTCCGCGTAGGGTGGGGGACATGCGTCCAGATTAATCTCGGAGATGAGAAGCATCCTGGACATGACCTGCATCTGCATAAATGAGATGAACATTGTAGTGAAACTGAAATGCAGAAATGGGAAGTATGAATTTAATGTCATCGGGCAAAACTAGTAAATACCATGTACTCCATGGTTTCCCCATCTCCATGGAACCCCTCCCCCCCCGTAACCGCTAGGGGCTTTCCTGGTCGTTCAATCATTATGACAGTGTTGTGTAGGTACCACTCCATGTATTCCCGATCTGGTGTGTATGGATTGGCTACTCCGAGGATCGAGGCTACGTAGGCTGCCCGCTGCTCCCACGCCTGAACATGTGTGTGCAGTTCGAGGCACCAATCCACATTGGACCTCTCCTAACGGCATCTGGAATGTAGAAGTTTTTGTACCTCCTTCGGAACCAATTACACATATATTGATTATATGAAGCCAAACTTCCTGAGCACACGGTGAACGTGATAACCCTCGACCATGTGCCAACATGAGGTGGACAACTAACAGCCAGTTGTTTCGACCAACGGTACAGTATGGCGGCAGATGTTGCAGAAGATGTTCTGGGTACGACTGCCAAATGAACTGCCAAGAGATGAAATGTGTTACGGAATTTGAAATTCTTTTAATTTTGAATACCAAACTATCGTGTACCTGGTTTTCGTCGAGAACTGTCAGCTGATCACGGTACACTTTGAGCACATGCATTGGTGATCGAGAACAATCATACTGGGTTCTCCACCTGCGCAGGAGAGCATGAAGATCATTAGTTATGCTAAGTTAGACAAAGGTTGTGAATTATTATGTTCCAGATACTTAATACAAACCTGGACCCAACGACACTCAAAGTGTTGGTCAGCGGAAGACGCCCAGCGGGATGAATGCTAGGTATTCTCTCCCACGCCCACAACTAGTAGGAAAGAAGGCATGAAACTGTAGCGTCAGCCCTGAATATGAAAATGTTTAACACTAAGGAGTAGTTGGAGTAAATGTTACCTATAGGAGAACAACTGACCCAGATATGGATTTTGTTGGGGGAATTGCGGCGTCACATAAGCTTTTGTACAAGTGTGCTAGAATGGAACTCCCCCAACTAAACTGGTGAGTTGTTTCTAAGTCCATGATCGGTGACAAGTACATGAGAGGAACTTGATACCCCAACGTGTCAGACATGAGCATTTCGCCAAGAAATAGTAGAATGAATACTCTGGCCCGCTGCTGAAAATCAACGTCCATTGCAGGAATGGGAAGCGGACTATGCAGCACATCACCCAACCAAGTGGCTCTCACACAACCTCCCTTGATGGTATTAGCAGGGGTGTTTCCCCCAAGTAGTCGGTGCATACGGTCTGCCACTCTACTATCGTCCTTCTCCTGTCATGACCTGTGACGGGCATGACGTCGATCGGTAGACCCCAAATCATGCCTACATCCTGCAACATGACTGTTGCCTTGCCTACAGGATGATGGAATGTTTGGGTCTCAGGTCTCCATTGCTCGACCAACGTGGTGATCAGCGAATGGTCAATCTGGATTGACGCTGAATCGAGGAGGCACTAGAAGTCTACTGCATGAACGTAACGCATGACACCGTTGGGGATCTCAACATCCCAACAAGCCCCATCACAACGTCTAGCCTGCAATGTCGTATCATCCCAGTTACCCTTGAATATTGCACGTGCACGATGTTGCTCATGCAGATAGAGTAAATCCTTATCGATTGGACCGGGATGATCCATGGTGTATCACTGCATACAATGAAATACGCATCATCAATAGGCGAAACACAAAGTAACGGCAATGAATTGTCAAAGTATTGCAACAAAACATAATTGGTCACAGTATAGTAGATGTACATAACGTGGTATTGCTCACAGCCCAATTGCCACAGAATAGGTACAGTAACAGTTATAGTAATGCATTGTCATGGAAATATACGAAAACATAAATGCACAGTTCCCTAACACTGAAAACACTGAAAAGTGGTAACGAAACAGATAAATAAACTCGGTACTACAAATGGTACGCTACGCAGGACGTCGATCAAGAACACCTCCACGAACAACAGACAGTCTCTCGTCCATCCAATTTCTTATCTTTCTATCCTCAAATTGGCCGCGTCTCCTGTTGTGAAACTTCTCGATATCAGGGACCAACCTCCAGTTCGCGAGTTGCCACATTGTTGGATCTCTAACATGCACGAAAATGGCACTGTATTGTGATACGAAGGTGGCCGTGTGATATGCCTTGTCACAAAGGTTGATGGGATTGTCACTCATTTTCCAGCAGACAACCAAGGCGTGGCTACAAGGCAGCTTTAAAATTTTCCATTCTCAGAAACTGCATTATTTCTTCGAGTATTTCACAGTGTAGTGGCGTTCACCCACGCTGCCGTCGAAGGACCTTGTCTGAACTCTGTAGATCTGTAAGCTACAATCGTACACGCTAACAACATGTCCCCGCCCCCAGTTGTCATTCCTCTGGAACTTCTTCCAGATACTGCTCGGTAAAATAGAACTGCAAAATAACAATCACAATGACTCATTAACTTCTTGACCGAATGCATATGTAGATAAACTTGTGTAACGTACACGTACCTCCATTTGGTGGCTTCCGTTAAACTTTGTGCAAATATTTCGATTGTTCTTTCAAAAGTTGCATTAATACAAGAAGTCATCGGTAGATGTTTCGCCCGCCTCAAACAATTGTTGTAACTCTCCAACATATTGGTTGTAAGAATACCCCACCGACAGTTTCCATCGAAGGTGAAACTCCACTTTCTGTTGTCATGTTCTTTCAACCATTCCCAGGCAGCGGGTTCGAGCTCTTCCAACTCCGCCTGGTACTCTTGCCACTTCCATTCCTGTCTGGCACTGCCAAGTTGCCAGACCAGAGTCTTCAGATGCGCATTTTTTAATTTCCCGTTCGCCGTACTGAGGAAGTTAGACTGAAAATGCCTCAGACAGCAATGGTGGTACCTAGCCAGCTCCATTCATCCATCTGTGTGTGTCATTGCATTCAAGATCCCCGAATGACGGTCAGATATAACACATATTGGCATGGAATCATTACCGACCACATGCTGGCGCAACTTGACCATGAACCATTCCCAGCTCTCATGTGTCTCAGCATCCACTATCACATATGCGATGGGAAAACGGAATCATTTGCATTGTGAACAACTGCAACGAGCATGGTGGAAATGTAGGCTGTTTTCAGAAAAGTACCATCAACACTGATCACAGGCCTGCATTGGCGAAAGGCTTCTATAGCTTGACCAAATGCCCAAAACACAAACTTGAACCTCCTAGACCTATGACCATGTACTCTATCAGGCACGTCCGCCCAATTCACAACTGTTGTAGGATTCGCTCTGACCAGCTTATCAATGAACATGGGCAGTCTCTCGAAGATTCCTCCCAGGTTCCGAAGGCCAAATCAATTGCCTTATGTCGATTGTACCATATTTTCTTGTAGTAAATGGTAACATTTAACTCCTTCCGCATATGCTCTATAACATCGGTGACCCTGAAGGATGGGTTGGTCTCAACCTGATATCGAATGGAGCGAGCGATCATCATCGATGTCACATTTGTGTTACCATCTGATCGGCCAGGACCAATACAATAATGACTGCTTGCTCATTTGGTGATCTCCCGCGTCACATGGGGGGACTTAATGCTGGCTCTGACAATCCACGAACAATTACCACTTCCGTCCACAGCTTCCCTGCATTTGGCGTTCCACGTACCCGACTTGCTCTCCACAACACGGTGTTCCCTATACGTCTTCGAACTCCACCTAGATATTGCCTAAACCAATTCCGGCTTAGTTTGAAATCTCATACCCAAATCAACTTCCCCAATCGCTTGAACATAATTAGGAAGTATCCTGCCACGGTCAGTCGGGTCATACCCACCTTTCTCAGGCCCCTCATAATCTCTAAATAATGCCCTGGTATTGGGATTCCACACTTGATGGAATACAGTGGGAACATTGGTCGTGTATAGCAACGAACGATCATCATCCCCTGGATTTGAATCGGTCAATAAAGAACGATCATTATCGTTCTCTGCTACAAATTCCCCACCCTCAGCATCCCCTCCCTCCACCCACATCAAAACTGTCTGTAACAAGGTCACCACCAACACCGCCGGACCCAGCCTCTCCAATTTCACCAACGTAGTCATCGTCGAAGACATTTCGTTCTTCATTATAACCACCATGTGGACTAGCACTCGTTGAGGTTTGACAGCAACCTGGATGGATATACGCTGCAGGTTGACTCGCCTCATCGGCTTCTCCAAAACCTTGGGAATAATTAGGAGTTGGAAAGGGAGGGTAAGTTGCCGGAGAATAGTTATGAACATTGCTCAACAACGACATGAACGTGCCTGGGCCAACATCACCCGGACGTTCTAAGTTGGTCTTAATCCTCTCCAGCTTAATGTAAAGATCCGCCGACGATAAAGACATTCCATCAATAGTATCGAAGAAGGTCTCCATCGACTCGTCGTCGTCCACTTCATAACATCGATAATACATAGAATAATGAATCTTCTCCGGACAACGATAAAAGATTCTCAACAGGAACCCTTCACAATTACTGCAAAACCGTCTCACAATTAAATCAACTAATTGAGAGTGTCTTAACCTCCGCTTCGGAGTCACATGTTTCTCAGCTACGGGGGGATCATAGTACACACCCACATTCACATCATACTTAATAACACCCCATCTATACAAGTACAGCAACAAATTCATCGTACAACTGCAATGTTGTAGTACACAACAATTAATTACCTTCGCCACAGAATATTACCATTCAACAGCGTAAATTACCATTCAAAACTTCGGCATATGGAACATCTTAGTAAAAACACATTGACGGAACAGCGATGCACACTTGAAAACAAATTTACAAAACATCTATGCATACCATGAAAACATATTCCATATTACGTCAACAACTACGTCTAAATCAGGACTCCATCAAGTAAAACATACCTTCAACAAAGAAAATGTGAACCTCCAGAGAACAGTAAACATGCCACTATATCGCAGCCCAAATTTTCCCTACAAAAGTGCAAAGTAATAAATAAGTACATACCAAAATGATAACCAACTGCCAATAACAGTCACCATACGTTCCACACAACTACTAACATTCCAACTTCATCCCTTTCCAAAACAACTCCAAATAGTTATAAGTACTATCCATTAATAGCGGTACATGTATTTGCAACAGTTTTCAGATACAAAACTATGAAAATCTACACAACGTGGTGATAAATTTCACTGCACAGAATTTTACTAGAACTAGACTGCACAGATTTTCTCTGGTGGCGCGTGATATTGATGCGTAGCTGCACACTGGTGGCGCGTGAAGGCCACGCACGGGAAGACACTGGCGCGTGCGACCAACGCACCATCACCACCGTTCTCAGCAGCCCAGAAACAACACCGGCAAGACATGGACGGCTACAACAACGCAATACCGTGGTTCGAACGTCACAATTCAAGCAACAAAACAACATTCAAACACATATCTAATCATTGAACTAACCTAACGGCGCAAGATTGGGGCTGGAAATACGCGTCCCTCAGTTCCCGTGCAAGCTTGTGACTGGCCGGATCGAGAAGAAGGGGGGAGGCGACGGAAAATTAACGGCGGATGGCAAAGCCACCAGCAAGAGTGAAATTGGAGGATGAGGCGAGCGGAGAACAAAAAGCGGAAGAGAAAAATGAGGAGAAAATGAAGGAAATGGAAGAAAACAAAAAATTGAAGACGCATTACCATAATGCGTCTTCATTAAACAGTCCAAACGAATAATAGTCTCTTTTACAAATCGGAAGAAAACAATTAACACCCGGACAAAATTGGAAAAAGAAGAAAAACTGAAAAATGAAGAGGACGCATTATGGTAATGCGTTCTCCCTAATTGCGTCCAACCCACGGTATTATAGCACCTATCATGGGATTTTCTCAGAAAATGCCACCACCAGCAAAACGGTAAAGCAGGCGAATTCAAGTTGTTCATCAAGTTTGCACAAGATTCTGGCCATCGACCTTCGATCCTAGCACAATGGCAGTTTCTCAATGGTTTGAAGACCATAAGCGTGCAGCGTGCTACACAGAAGCTGCATCGGCAGCATCTGAATTCCAGGCCTCCATATTTTTTATGCTTATAGGGTGCAGGAGGGAGTAGTAGTCGGGAAAAGAGTTATCACGATACTTAAATATAACGCCACTAAAGGCATGGTGGAGCTGGAGCGGGTTGATGATAGTCTTGGCCGCATCAACCAAGAGTTGGAAGCCTTATTGCTCTTCAAAATATATAAGAGTGGCCGCACATGAAGATGTCAAAATTGATTGATTGATCGATCGATTCTAGAGAAAGAAATTAACCGGCATTTATAGCAGTCGGTAATGTTTGGTGGCGAGTGTCTATATTCATGAATAGATAGATGTATGGAAGAATTACGAGCAAAAGAAATGACAAAGAAGTGGAAATCACAAGATGAGATGGAAGAATTGAAAAACAGGGACTGTTGCTTATATAAAGTGAGGGGGGAGATGATGTTCATTAGAGGGGTAATTAGGGTTGGGTAAATGCATTGATTGGTTATTAACGTATTTAATGTGTAATATTTAAATTTCATCATAAATAACATTATAATCATAGGCTTCTATCATAAAACCAATTGGTACTATGTAGGGGTAACCCATAATCTTATATATTGAGTTATGTGACTGTCAACCACAATGTGGGACTCTAACACGCCCACTCACATGCAGCGGTATGAATCATCGCGCAAACGTGGATAGAAGGGGGTAACAGATCAACCTTGGACTCTGATACCATATTGGAATTATGGGCTCCTATCATAAAACTAATTGGTACTATATAGTAGTAACACATAATCTTATATATTGAGTCATGTGACTGTCAACCACCAATGTGGGACTCTAACAAATAATTTAGTCTTTTTGAATGTTGGCTTTTGTCAATTTATAAATAAAGTGAAAATACACTGGATGAAAAAGAAAAATACTCCGTATATTGTTATGATTGAGACAGGGAGTATGCTACTAGTATTACGAGTACAATTATTTAATAATACTAACTTCGGAATAACTACTCAACGTGACGTTGAACCCAACGTGACGTGAAATAACTACTAGTATTTCAAAACGCAACGTGACGTTGAACCCAAAGTCGGCCGCCCGCCATCAGGTCAGCGTCTGAATGTAATCTCCGTTCACATCTGCCCATTTTCCTTGAAAACATACTCCATACCCGCCATTTTAAAGTTTTAAATTATTTTTTACACAAACTTTCATACAAGTTTATGCGACATCTTTTTAATGGATGATGAGAGTGTATATACATAAATCAAATGAAAACAAAAGTTATACCACATATTTATGACTAAATATAAAAAGTTTAGAATTAGAAAATTTATAGTGTAACGTCCCAAAAAGAAAAGTAGGAAGTTTATTGTGGGACGGATGAAGTATTACCTACTCCCCTGTCCCAACTCTATTTGCATTTCTAATTTTTTGACACTATTCTCTATCAAAGTTCGATCACACATTTGAATATATATATATATATATACAATAATATTATCGTATATGATATTGTTCAATTCGTCGTAGTAAGTAGTTTCTAAATATTAACTTTTTATTTCCTGTTATTATACGTAAGTAAAGATATTAACTGTCAAACATATTTCTTGAACAGCGTGATAATGATGGCAGTGCAAATTTAACTGGGACGGAGGGAGTAAGTTTCATTTATTTTTAATAATTTTTTGTAGGAGTCAAATTTTGTAATTATTGACCGTAAATATAAATTAATTTATATGTGATAAAAATATTATGCAAGATATTGTTAGATTCGTCTTAGATTCCGTCTCTTGAAATACGGTCTTTCCATATCTTATGGAATGACCAAGGTTTAAAGTTAAATTAGAAGAAATGAAGATAAAAAATTTGGGTTCCATGAATCGGGTTATAAATTTTATAACTACTACATTTTGCTCAATAAATTTTTAATATTGCAACTAAGACATTTTACCTTTTATTATTCTAATTAAATCTCGTCTTTCCATAAGTATATGGAAAGACGGTCTTTTCCAAAACTTTGCTTTCGTCTTAATATTTATTTTCTAAATATCAATTTTTATTAAGATCAAACATTATCATTAAACATCGTGAAAAAAATAAATAAGTAAAATAAAATAAGATGGAGGGAGTATAAGTCAACACTTCTTATACACACGGTCCACACCAAGATTTTCGTCCAAACTAAACATTGGTACTCCCTCTGTCCCAATTGAATTTGCACCTTCATCATTATCACATTGTTTAATAAACATGTTTGACCGTTAATATCTGTACCTACATATAATAACGGATAATAAAAGTTGATATTGAAAAATTACTTGTTACGACGAATTGAACAATATAATATACGATAATATTTTTGTTCATATAGTTATTTAAATATGTGGTCAAATTTTAAAAGATAATAGTGTAAAAAAATTAAAATGCAAATTCAACTGATAAAGGGGAGTAAATTAATTGCTCCATGTCATATGATGATGTTAGCAATGTAAAGAAATATAAGAAGTAGAGTAAATAATACGTTTCTCATTTTCGAAAGAAATACTCTCTCTTTTTTCATGTACTTGCTACTTCGTTTCAACCAATTTTTTTTATTTTAACTACTTTTTTTCCTTAATTGAAAAATATTTAAAATTTAACCACCTCATTTCTTACGTTAGCGCATATAAATGCGCATGCAAAAGAGAGAATCAGATCATTTTGTACCGATTGGGGAGTAGGCTTTATTTAAACACTTTAACTTTCATCTTATTAGAAATCAAAATGCCTTTACATTTCATACAGTTACAAGCTGTCAACCTTAAAGGTGCTATTTTATGAGTTGCTTGTAGCTTGTCGACTAACGTTTAATACTACTACCTCGGTTTCGTACCATATTTTTAAATGATTGAATTTTGGTGGATGAAATGAGTGAATGAAATTGAAGGAATCTTTCCATAAACGGAAAGTGTGATAAATTCACAAAAACAATAATAATAAAAAAGTGTGTCACATGCAATGAAACGGAGGAAGTATAATCCGTCAAAAGATAACATCAGTTCCTCGATTCCATTTACTAGACTTTCAAATTATAATCTCGAATTCTTGTGATTGTTGAGCATCTGAACTAGTCCCAACTCCCAAGCAATCTGATTGAAGACATAAAAAGATCGAACTCCTCTGGATTCTCCCACTTCCAAACTTGCTAGCATCGCCAAGGTTTCTGCCTGAAAAGTTGAACCTGTCTGCTCACAATGACCTCCTTTTATCTGTTCTTCGTTGTCCTTGTTCTCTGAGATCATCCACCCCATCATCGTTAGTACTGCCAAGGCAACCAAATTCCATATGTTGGTATGCTTTGAATACGTGTTAGCCACTTCGACAGGTTGCAAATGGATTTTCAAGAAGAAGGAATGGATATCACCTGCAGAGGGAGTCAAGTACAAGGCTAGAGTTGTTGCTAGAGGTTTCAGTCAGAGAGAGGGAGTAGAC
>JAULKM010100508.1:0-10483 GCA_032355605.1 Rubia tinctorum
AGTAATTATAAAATTTATAACCCGATTCATGCAACCCGAAAATTTTATCTTGATTTCTTCTAATTTACACTTTAAATATTGGTCTTTTCATGATTCATGAAAAGATCGTCTTTCAAGATACAGACTTCAAAATATAACTGTAAAAAATAATTAAACAATTTATATTGGAACGGAGTGAGTACATTATTTCTGGTCATGCACAGGCTCGGCCCAGTGATCTGGCAATCGGGTGGGCTGACTCATTCCTATAAGTACTTTAGAGCGCACGTGATGGCCTGCCCCACTTTCAGTCCTCTATCGCGCATGTACACGTGCGTGGCCCTCCGGGACCCATATGTCCTCCCAAAATCTTGTTTATCACCACTCAAAGTATGCCACGTGGAGAAGGCCACACGTGTAGCGCGAAATTGCAGAGAGGTCCCCCACTTTTAAAGGAGATTGGTAAGTGGTACGGGCTGAGAGACAAAGTGTAAGAAAGAAGGACAATCAGCTTTAGTTAAAGTAATTAATTAAAGAGGGCATTTTATGATTTTAAAAAAGGGATTTTTTGGTGATCCCAAGATGATCATAACATGCTTTTTTTCTTTATTCTCTTCTAATTCTGTTTTTATTTGAATTTTAAAAAAGAATATTTCGTGCTTTTCTTCTTTGAAAACACGTACGATTGAGGGAGGAAACGTGGTTTTGCTTTAGTTTTTTTTTAAAAAAATAAATCCTCAATCACAATATAATAGAAATTGTTTACTTTCTATGGTTTGATAGTGTCGACCCGGAATATTGAACTCATTTTAACTAATCTAAATCCAAATTGTCTAAAAATAACATAGTAATATTATTATATGCTACAAATTTATTTATTTGAGTTCGTCTCTTGAAAGACGATCTTTCCATAAGTTATGAAAAAACCAAAATTTAAATGAAAAATTAGAAGAAATTAAGATAAAATTTTTGGGTTGCATTAATCGCGTCATAAACTTATCGCTACTACACGTTGCATAATAAAATTTTAATATTGCAAAAACCTTTTACCTTTCGATAGTTCTAATTCAACTCGTCTTTCCATATGCTTATGGAAATATGGTTTTTTCTCAAGACTTTGCCTATTTCTTTACTGTATATATAACCAACCATAACTTGTTATTTAACCTCCCAAGCGACATATAATAGAAACTGTTTGCTTTATGTGATTTGGTGGTGTCCACCGGAAATATTGAACTCATATTAACTAACCTAAATTTAAGTTGTCTAAAAATAACATGCCAATATCATTGTTATTGATTTTCTTTCTTTACTATACACAATCAAACTTAATTTGTTAAAATATATAACTTCTAAAAAATATATTTAAAACCACAAATCTCTCATTTTACTTTTTTTTTTGAAAACCAATCATTTCAAAATGTTGGGAAAAATGCCTAGCGGTGATTACAATAAGTGGAATTGACATCCAATCTATTGCAAAGATATTTAAATTTCATGTCAATCATACTGATCGTCTATAATATTACAAATCAGAGATCCAATAAAACATGTAACATTGCCCTCAGAGATATTAACTTGATTCCGCAAAAATCATGATCACTTGGCGAAGAGTAGCGTACTAGCATCAATATCACCACGCCAAACAGGGATCTACAACAGTTGTAACACCACTTGATTTTGATCCAAAACACAATCTATATTGTTCAAACTGTAAATACCTTGAAAAATACATATCGAGAACCGAACTCCTAATAGAGAAACACAAACGAAATTACGAACATACGATCTGTAAAACCAAATCAAACAAAATACATTGACATGAACAATTAGATTCAGTGATCATCATGGACACATCAATCTAATCTATTAGGTCAAAAAAATAAAACTAATGTATAGAAACAAATTCATACTTATTCGATAACACAAACAATAAAAGTATATCAATTAAAAAAATTCATTTCCCCATCTCCCCATGGTGGGAAAATGGGGAAAAGCAGATGGGAGAAAAAACTTCAGAGGGAGAAGAAGAAGGGGGCGACGCTCAAGGGTTTTATGTGTCCATTGTACTATATATACCATTGAAGAATATCCAAAAAAGCACATAATCAGAAATAACCAAAGGTCCAAATTTTTATACGATGATAGATCACTTATGATAGAAATATGTAGTATGTGTGTATTTAAGTGTGTGTATATATGTGTTATATGTATGTATGTGTGTGTATATATATATATCACAAACTCCTATTTTAGATCGATTAACCGTGATATGAGGGTATTTTATAATTAGTGGGACTAATAAGATTATTTGATATTTAATTTTATCCCATGAGATATATATATATATATATATATCTATAATTATGAAAATATTTAAAATGAGCTCAACATGTAAATAATTATTTTTTAATATAATTTGAATGAAATATTATAAGAGATAATAATTTTTTATTGTACTCAATATATAACAATTTTTAACTAAATTAATTATTTTACTTCACTCATATAGTTTTTCTTAAATGACTAAACTTTAAACTGTAAATAAAATTCTTTATTTTCAATTTAAATGGAAGATACAAAAAGTACTAGTACTACATAAAAATTAATTCTAATTTTTTAATTAATAATATCGCGGAAAGCACAATTGAACTCCTCTAGTTCTTTTAAAAATATAATCGAATGCACGTATTGACTCACTTTTATGAATTGAATTGAATCAATTAAATTAAAATAAAATCAAAATTAATGAAGATAAATATAGATATACTTTAAATAAATAAATAATTAAATAAAATTATACTAAAATTAATTGTATTTAAATCAAGAGAAACATGCATTAAAAGTACAAAAGAATGTTTTGTGCAACCTTGTGCAATCTATTTATACTTTTATAATATCTGAATTCGAACACATATCTCTCGACTACTGCTATAATTTCATTAACGATATGAACATATTAATAATATCTTATAAATTTATTGATTATAACATAGTTTTGAAATTTAAAATTTAGTGTTATATTTCAAATTGTATGTGCACGATTTTTTCATCAGCAATATGAAAATAAATTATAACAGACAATATTGATGTATATTCCCTCCGTCCCACCCTAAATTTCTTATTTATTTTTTCACGATTTTCAATGAGTATGTTTGAATGTAAATATTTCTAACTTATTATAATTTTGCTTACAAAATTGATATTTTAAAAATAGATGCTAAGACAAATATAACAATATCTTATTTGATGAATTTGTTTTTTATATATTAATTTATGTTTAGCGCCAAAGTTTATGAAGTTTGACTTTTAAAAAGTAAATAAGTAATTTAGAATGGGAATGAGAATATGTAATTGGAATAATTTTGCAACGTTGATATAATGTTAGCTGGTTTGGCCTGGAAATGTGTCCAAACGAAAACGTTTAGCAAACAATTGATAAAACAAAGCGTCAGTTAACGGTAATTGTGAAGGTGTGTTGTGGCGACGGTTGTGCGTCAATCGTGCGGTGGTAGAGCGATGGTTATAGTTGTCCGTGCATATTCAACTTTTAACTCGAGCTCATATTTGTATAGATTAACTGTTGACCTTTTGTAAATTACTTACGACATACGACGCCAACTATAGTCACCGCACGACTGCCACACCAGTTAAACGCTCATCCGTATACTCACCGATAGTCGCATTAGTAAATTTTCTTTAAATAAAATTTTTAATTTACACCGATGACCGTATCAATAAATTTTATCTAATTATAACAGACCGTGTCAATCAATCTTATTCAAATAACAAGTTATGCGACATTGGTAAATTACTCACTGACACTGCGTAATTTTATTTAAATAACTATTTATGGATTGACACCGTGAATTAGTTATCGATTGTGTGACTTTATTAACTAACCATTAAGTTATTGACAAAACCTAGTTAGTTACCCACATGCATTTGTTTGAGCCTTATATTGTGTTTGTTACTTGTTCGGGAACTCTTGCTCCCTTCATGTGTATTTACACTGCATATACCTCCATAACCCTCTAAATACTTGGTGTGCTGGGGAAACAGACGGTTGTCATGACACTCTAGGTTAGGTCGCGCGGTTAACTCTTCATAGGGTGACCGCGACAATTGTGTGATAAAAAATAAATTAACTCTTTAATATTTATACTTTTTAAAAGATTTTCCAATTAATTTACATTGTATTTAACGAAAGTCAGCCATATATGAATGGTGCAAAAGTATACCGTGGTTATCTATGTAGAGTTCGTCTCTTGAAAGACGAGTTTTCCATAAATTAGGGAAATACTGGTGTTTAAGCGGCAAATTAGAAAAAATCAAGATAAAATTTTGAGTTGCATTAATCGGGTCATAAACTTATAACTATTGCACGTTGCATAATAAAATTTTAATATTACAATTAAAACTTTTTTTTATCTTTCTATAATTCTAAGTCAACTCCATCTTTCCATATACATATGGAAAGATGGTCTTTCTATCTCAAATAGTGCGATTAAAGTGCGACTTTTGGGTTAAAATAAATTTTCAGTAAATATCCTTAACTCCATACAAACTTTTATTAAAATTGAACAATAAACACTCAAAATTTTAAAAAAATAAATGACCTCGGATTGTCAATTCTTTTTTAGAAAATACAAAATACAAAAATAATTCACCATCATTATTCCAAATTGTCATCATCCATATTCCTCTCTTTACTTTCATTTTCTCTCTCTAGGAAAAACAACAAACAAAATGTGCATGGATCACTCCTCTCATATATATATATATATATATATATATATATATATATATCTTCCTTTTCGTACTCCCTTTGATATTTTACCATTATTCTCCCATTCTATTTTTTTTCCGCTTCTCACCGAAAACTCTCCAGGAACTCCCCGAGGAAATTGACGAATTGAATTGAATTTTGGGTGAGAAATTTGTGTTGGAGAAACTCAATTTGTTTGGTGATGAGATTTTTAATTTACACCATTATTTTGTGGTTAATTATTGGCTTTGATTGAATTGAACGTTGGTTGAGAAATCTATGCTGGAGAAACTCAATTTTTTTGGTGATGAAGCAGCCAAGTCTTCAAGATCAGCCATTTATCGATTATAAAGAACAAAAGGTTATTTTGTATTTTTAAACCACATTGTTTAATTGGAAGTGAATTTACACCATCATTTTGTGGTTAATTATTGGCTTCGATTGTACAGTTGATTTGTTGTTGTCAGTGTCTTTATGTTGATCTGTTGTTATTTCGTGCTTTCAATTGTTCCAATACTTGTATATTCAACCATGTTTCATCTATTTTTTAAAATTTAATTACTTCAAACTCCCTGATTTTTTTTCAAGATCGATGGCTATTGTCGAAGGAATCTCTGATAGTTTGGGGCACTGATGGAGAGTCGGATGCCTCACATGTGTTGTTATAGCAGAATTATCATTGTGACAAATATGTTGTTCTTGAATGCACACAAAGACAAGGAAACTGGAAAATGACACTTTAGATTTGATGAGGATTCTCTTTATCTCCATGTAAAAGATGGTTGCTCACCTGATAAAGATGTTACATATGTTGGATCTCTTAAGGTGAAAATTGAAGCCATAGAAGAAGATGAAGTGGAACTGCTGGAAGATTTCTGTTGTGCCAACCTTTTTACCATCAAAAGTCAAAGAGAAGTTTTATCAGGGTTTCTGTAAGCCGCGTCTCTAGCCTCTTTTTCACTACATGCATCCCGTAAGTCCAAATCACGGAGGATGTTATAACCACAACCTTTGGCAGGCCTATGTCTCTGCAAATAAGTTATTTGCTGAAAAGATTATGGAGGTTCTTAATTTCGAGGGTGATTTTCCCTATATTTTCTAGGAAGCGGTATCATCGAGCGAATATTGGATTTTTCCTCCATAGTTCATTTCCTTCTTTAGAAATATACCGCACTTAGCCTGTCTGGGATGAAATTTTGAAAGGTTTTCTAAACACAGTTTTGATTGGTTTTCATACATTTGATTATGTCCGTCATTTTCTGTCATGTTGTAGTAAGATGTTAGGCTTGGACTATGCATCTAAACATGGACACATTGGGCTTGATTACTTTGGGTCAGACTGTCTATGTTAAAATTTTGCATATAGGAATTCATATCGGAAGACTTGAGTCTATTTTAATTATTCCTTCAACAGTTGAAAAGGTGAGAGAGATCCAGAAAGAGTTTAAAGGGAAATGATAATTCTTGAAGTCGATGGTATTGATATTTTCAAAGGAATCAACCTGGAATTACCAGCCGTTGAAAAAATTCTGGAGCAGCATCCGATAATTAAGGGAAAAGTGGTGTTGGTTCAGATAGTGAATCCTACAAGAAGCTCAGGAAAAGATGTTTGAGATACTAAGGGGGAGACATATTCAACAGTCAATAGGATCAATCAAGTCTTTGGCAGCTCTGACTATAAGCCAATAGTTTTGATTGATTATCTTGTTGATCGTGATGAGAAAAGTGTCTATTATGTTGTAGCTAACTGTTGTATATTTAATGATGTGAGGGATGACATCAACTTGGTTCCATACAAGGTTGTAGTTTCCAGGTAGGGCTCTCCTGCTTTGGATGAAGCAGTGGGTGGGGGAAAGGAAATTCCTAAGACAAGCATGCTCATTGTGTCTGAGTTCATAGGTTGTACACCATCTCTTAGTGGAGCACTTAGGGTGAATCCCTGGGATACTGAAGCAATGACCTTTGCTTTAGCAAAAACAGTTAGAATGCCAGAGGATGAGAAATAGCTTCAGCATGAGAAACACTATGGCTATGTAAACTCCTATGATATTTCTTACTGGGCTCACAACTTCTTGCTGAATTTGGAAAGGGCTTGTCAGGACCATTTCATTAAACGGTGTTGTGGACTGGGCTTGGGGCTTAGTTTTAGAGTCCTTTCATTGGATCCAATTTTTAGGAGGTTGAGAACAGACAATATGATTTTAACTTATAACATGTGCAACAAGAGAGAAATATATTTGACTATGATGGTACTGTTATTCCTGAGTCCTCTGTGCGGGAAGCTCCTAACCCTGAGATTATTTCCATACTAGATGCTCTTAGTAGTGATCCTAAGAATACAATCTTTATTGTTAGCGGGAGGGACACAGCTTCACTAGGTGAATGGCTTGCACCATGTGAGAATATATGATTAGCTGCTGAGCATGGTTATTTCATGAGGTACCGCTTTTCATTTCCTTCTTTGTTAAATATGTTTCTTTGCTATTTCCCTTGTAACAAATTTTTACATGGTACCTTACTATGCTATTCTTGATTACAGGTGGAACAAAACCTCTGAATGGGAATCTCTGATTGCTAATCTTGGCTGGGAGGCAATTGTGGAACCAATTATGAGACAGAATACTGAGGCAACCAATGATTCCCTCATGGAGATTAAAGAGAGTGCATTGGTATGGCATCATGAAGGAGCTGGTCTTGGCTTCGACCCGTGCCAGGCCAAGGAGCTGTTAGATTATCTGGAGAATGTGCTAGCCAATGAACCCGTCGTCGTGAAAAGAGGCCGACATATTGTTGAAGTCAAGTCTCAGGTATGACAATTGCTCTCTTCCTCTTATCATTTTTTACATGGTCTAATTGCTGAAATCATGCATACTTCTATGTAGGGTGTGACCAAGGGATGGGTTATTGAGAAGTTTCTTGGCCAGCTGGAGAGGGGAGAAACTGCCACGGACTTTGTGTTTTGCATTGGAGATGACCAGTCAGATGAAGACATGTTTGAGACCATAGTAAACAACACCAAAGCTCCATCCATTCCTTCACCTCCTGAGATCTTTGCTTGCACGGTTGACCAGAAGCCAAGAAAGGAGGAATTGTATCTGGACGATACCACTGACGCGTTGTGCTTACTCCAAGGCCTTGTGGATGCTGCAACTCCACCGACTAGGACTGGTCCTATTGAGTTTATCATTTCTTATATCAAGGGTATTTTCTGAGAGGAGATGAGGCATAAGAGAGAAATAGACTTCTTGTCCTTTTGTTGTTGGTGACTTGGGATTTCTAGCATCATGACATAAACTTCTCTTGGGCAAGATTTTACCGTAGGATAGTCCATGGATTTTCACGTCAAAGTCATAAATCAGGAGTCAAGAGTCATACGTAATGATTGTCATGAGTCATGATTCTTAAGTTAAAAGTCATAAATGGTTCGAAATTGGCAGATTGATGTGTATATAAACTACACACTCTCTTTGCCTCTTATATAAAATGGTCGGTTTGAGTATTTTTTTTGTGTTCTAATGAATATTGAATACTTGTGCATCTGAGCTTCACTAACCTTGCAAGGGTCAATATCTGAAGACTGAGATGTTTTTTTTCCAGTAGATTTGTATCCTATCAGTTTCAGGTGAAGTAATAGACTGATGCTGGGTCTGACCCTATTTCGGACGCATGTGGGCTTGATTCAGACCCACTTTACTGGACTATTTCTAGGAGAACAGAAAACTTTTTTTGAAAAAAACTTCAACTTATGTGAAGAAGATACGAAGATTGAAATGAAGGAAAGGAAATCTTACATTTCCTCGTAACTTTTTCTATTTTCTCATAATGATGGAATTATGTCATAAAATATGTGTGAAAATTATTTTCATACATTAATAGAGTATTTTGATCTGATCTAGGAATAATTGATTCACTTTTTATTTTCATTCGTCCCACATGAAATGTCACATTTTAATTCTTACAAAAAATAGTAAAGAATATGTTGTAAATTTTCTACAATATCCTAACTTCAACAAATTTTTGACTGGCCCCACCATCTTCCCAAAATATTTCAATTTTCCACAATTATTCTCTACCACATCACTAGTAGAGAAAGCTCTATTAAAGGCAGCATAGGAATGCGGTCCATTGGAATCTCCTTAATTGAGAATATGAAGCATTTCCGAGTTTGGAAATCATTTTAAAGGCGGTTTCGCCTTTAGAGCCGCCTTTATTTGAGGTTCGGAAGCATTTTTGAGTTCAAAATGGAGTTTCCGAGTTCGAAAATACTTTCCTAGGTCACATTTTCATTTTAAAGGTCCTATATCTAGAACCGCCTTTAATGGGCATGACCCAACTCACTTCATTTTCTCCCTTATTTTATTTTCCCTTAGGGTTTTCAGCCGGGGATCTCTTTTTTCTTCCACCTTGGTCTCTTTTATTTCTGCCGCTTGGTCTCTATTTTTTCTCTTCGCCTTGGTCTCTTCGATTGGCTCCCTCTAGTCTCTTCTCTCTTTCTCTGACTGCCTCTTTTTCACTCTCCAGACGACTCTCTTTCTACGGCCGCTCCAGCACCTCCACCACTGCTCTTTCTCCGGCCGCTCCAGCTCCTCCACTACCTCCATGGATTGAGCTCCACCATCGATGCCTCTTTTCTCTTTCCCGCTCCAGCGCCTCCACCACTACTGGGTCATCCACCATTGCGCCGCTACCGCGTCCTCCACCATTGCGCTACTCTAGCACCTGGATCGATGCCTGGGCTCGATTCCCCGCTGCCGCTGGAGTTGTTGTTCTTTGTCGTCGGAGATCGCCGCCGCCGCCGGAGTTGCTGTTGTATTGTCATTTAAATCATTGTTGTTGTGTTGCGATTGTTGTCGATACCTTTTTTTTCTTTTGGGGTTTCCAGATCTGGTTCACGCTGCCGAAACCGGTTGACATCTTTTTTTTGGAAGGTAAGAAAGAGTTTTCGAGTTCAGAAATTGATTCTGGTCATTAAAATAACAACCTAATTTTCTAATTAATTAAAGGTGGGGCCATTAAAGGCGGTTCTAAAATGCCTTTAATTTTCCGATAAAACTGCCTTTAATATGCCTCTCCTACACTACATCACCTTGCATAAAATACCGAGTTAAAAGTGTATGTGTCATTTATTCCGGGACGAAGGGAGTATTTGATTTTCAATGTTCGTAATGATGTTTGGATTTAGGGTGTGTTTGTTGGAATTGTGATTACAAACAAATCCAACTTATTTTTAAAGAATTTGTCTGGTTTCATTGGATGTCTGACCTATTTTCGTTAACACTGGGGGGAGACGAAACATAGGAAACACATCCAAAAAGACCATTTTCCTACATATTTAAACACTACTCATCTTCCTTGTAATTCTTTAATTATTGGTTCGAGGGTGTGGAGAGCCCAATAAATAACTCTTCCACCTTGGTGGATGTTTTGGTTTGAAAAAAAATTTCTTTTAAAAGTAAGGAGAGACTAGATTATGTTTTTCCCTTAAAAATAATTTCTACTTCAGAGTTTTCACCTTTTTAGGAATTTATCAAACTTAAAAGTGTATTTGTCTTATAAACAAAAATTACAAAGACTCGGGTGAGACGGTCTCACTTAATATTATGGTGAGACGGAGGATTTAAACACAATTTTTTGAAGTTAGGAGATAACATGAGGTACTTTTTGTAATTTTTAAAACTTTATTTTGTTACTTGTCTCACCATAAGTTATGGTGAGACGGTCTCATATGAGTCTTTC
>JAULKM010100509.1:0-10482 GCA_032355605.1 Rubia tinctorum
GGAGCTGGGGAATCCCCTATTAGTGCTCGCATTTTGATTAACTATGAGCTTCCTGCAAAGAAGGTACTAATTCGCTCGCTCATGTTATGTGTTTGATCATTCCCGCTTCATGCTTGGAAGCTTAGTATGTTTATGTGAGGTGCGATTGTGTTTGTTTTCCTGATGTACAAATAAGAGGCGGATTGATGCCATCTATGCACGTGAGAGTATGGTGCATTTCAGTTTGTATGTATATGTTCGCTCTTCATAGCCTCAATAAGTTTAAGGACATGTTGTCGTTTAAGAGAATTCAAATGGTCACATTCAACATGAAAGAAACTTTCTACTAGTGAAGCACTATTTTGTCTCCATATGTTGTAGTTTGGTACGTCAAAGCGTTGATCTTTTAATGCAGGAAACGTATATGAGGCGTATGGCGACTTGCTTGGCAGCAGGTCAGTATTTTTAACTCTGAAACTTTTAAGTGCGTGATGAAGAGGAGATGAGGAAATTGAAATTGAGAGGAATTGAAGTGAAAATTATATCACCCAAAGCTTGAGAAAAGATAAGCATATATTACACTTTTTCTGTGTTCTGTATGAGAATAAGGCTTAGCACATGGAGCAACACAAGATGTTAATTCTAGTTTAGGTTGTTGTTGCTGTTTGTATTTTCAGTTTTGTGTTTCAGTCCGTTCCTTTTTGTATATATGCAGATGGGATTGTGATAAATATGGTGGTTGGTGGTGAAGTTGTAACTCTCAGAAACATTGAAGAGAGCAGCGGCCTTGTGATAGCTGAAATGCCCATACATGTGAGATTCTGGCTTGTATTATGTTCATTTTGGTTATCAAAACCAGATTGAGTACATTTTATATTGCTGAACTTATACAGCATGACAATTGACCTATGTTATACTCAATGTTTACGATTGTAAGTCGCTCTGCTATCAGCCATTCTAAGCTTTAGTTCAAACTACCTCTGGTGGTTGCGCAGATATTTGAGATGCTGTGAAATAAGCGGGGCATATCGAATGTTGAAAGCTAGTGGTTCGTGCTGTCACAAGAAAGGAGGTATTTAAAGATCTGGAATTATGGACTTGTTCTTTCCGGAAGCTTACTAAATTACATCCACCATAACTCCCGCTGCCAGTCCTAAGACCATAGATAGCTTCATGCATACTTCTTTGAGTTAGAGTTAAAGTTGGGTTCGATCCATATATAGTGCCTATGAACTAGGACTCCGCATCAATGATGGTTTTGCATTCATGAAAATACGATGGACTACACTAGATGACTTGGGATCTTTCCTTATAAGCAAATTAGTTTCCCAAGTTATGCACCTGATAATGTGTATTTAAGAATAGATACGTTTGGTAGATGAAATTACTCAGTCCTCCTCGCACTTTTAGTTTATAAAATTCTCACCATGAGGCATGAAGGCAAAAGGTAGTTTTGATTGCATGCTCTTTACTCTCATTGTAAGTTCATACGAGGTTATTGTCTGTCTGTCTGCTCATGTTTGTTTTTCATGAAAGGAATAGAGAGTTTTGTCTCATGAAACTTTTCAAACCAAGTTAATTAATGGATAAATCTACAGTTCAGACCAATATCATAAGTTGATCATTAAGTTAAGATGGAGAAGTTTGTATGATGGATCTGAGTTAGCAATTTAGCATATACATATTCTAAGTACCTCTTAATTGTCACTTGTCAGAAACTAGTAGTATATACTTTAAGTTGTATAGCTTGTATTTACTACCTGATGGTCTGGCAATCAGTATTACTTTGACACTGCATTTGTGTTGTTGAGCTCAGCAGTTAGTTCTTGATCAAGTCAGTGGTATCATCATTCTTGTTGATATCTGAATATATTTTTCTCAGTGGTGAGATATATATGAATGTTAAAACACAATAATGATAGTAGTATAAACTTTGTCTAGCCAACTTGCAAAATGCATTTTATTAATAATTACAAAAAATAATAATTAAAATATGAACATATTAATATTTGGACAAAGTTTTAGAAAAACTTTCATTAGGCATATGAAAAAAACGAGGTTTAATAGAATAATATGAAGTTATGTGTTTATACTCCGCAGTAACTGTAAGTGAAACATTTGTATTTTGGTTAAATAATTAAATATTAGAGCATCCACAAAAGTATATTCACTTTTCTTAATAAAGAGCACTCCTTGTTTAAAAAGGACCATTGGAGAGTTTTAAGGACCGCTCCTTAATAAGAAACTGTTCCTTATTTAAGAAGATGATACCTCTTTATTTGTGCAAATGCCAACCAACAATTGATTAACACTTGGTATTGCATTTTTTGTGTTTTTAATTAATTGTAAATTCAAAATGAAAAATATTCTTGGATACATTACCTCAATCCTTTACCATATTTTGAAATTTTAATTTAATCGGAGTGATTTTAAAATTTACTAGCCTTATACAATATTTTGGATATTGTTGGATGAAATATTGTTGAATTAATTTAATTTGATGAAATATTGTTGGATAGATCAACATTTATCCAAAATTTGATATAGTGTTTATATTTTCGGAATTTATTATGATACAGACAAATATTAATGAAATTTAGCCGTTGTGTCTAAGAAATAAACGTTCCCAATAAAAACTAGTCGTGATCGGAACATTCATAATCAACTTAGAGCGTAGATCGTTGAATATATTTTCAAACGTTTTGAAAATAATGATCAAACATTAAAAAATTAAATTAAAAATTATTATGATATTATTTTTAATATTGATAATTCTAAATCATTTAAATTTTTATATAAAATATTATTCCGGATGAAAGAATAAACATGTTTTTTTATAGTCATATAGTCAATATAATATAATTTTAAATTTGCATGATATTGGTATTTTATAAAGTACAAATAAAATTTAGTATTTTTTATTAGAAATGGTAACGTGGTGCTAAAGAAGTGATTTTCAAATATCATTTCATTGTTGGTAGTTGGTCTGTACTTAGTTTTTATCAAAATTGATGATGCGTCACTTAAAAAGTGCTCCTTAAATCCACTTAAGAAGTGCTCCTTAAATCCACTCCTTAAATCCCTAAACCCATCAAAAATCAAATGTTGTAGGCACGTAAGTTTACCCAAATTACTTATAACCCGAATTTGACCCGGAATTTGACCCGTTAATTTTCATCCTTTTTAGTAAAATTACACTTGTATCCCCGATCTTTCCATAGTTTATATAAAAAATCAATTTTCAAGACTCTAATACTTATATTGCTTATTACAAAAATAACACTCTCAAGTCAAAACACTTTTGGCCGATCACCTTCAAACCCTGGTTAGGGTTTTGGTCGGCCCCCTCTAACTTAGTCGCAAACCTTTATTTGTCGATTTTCAAGTTTCTCTGAGACTCAATAACTTTCACTGGTGACAATGGAGTTAAGGTATACCTGGTTCTATCCTTAATCACAGTGATATCAAAATACTGATATAAATCTCCCAGCGAAGACTTTATATTGCGGAATTTTAGATTTTTAACTAAACGAGAGATTTCGCAAACCCTAGTATAGCCGCACGAATTGATAAAAATAACCCTCGGAATCTTGAACAACTCGAGATATATAAAGTTAACTAGTCCGTAGGGTTGGTTCATAAATCGAAGGTATTGATACTCAATTAATCCGCATGATTAAACAACACTGAAGATATGTCGCAATCACTGAGAATATAAACTCGAAAGTTTGAATTTTTTTTATTGATAATAATGTAGTAGAATTTGTCCAAAGGCTTCCCCTATTAATAGGGTATAATTTGGGTTGTACAAATAGAAACTGTAATGACTTATGACAACTTATGACAGCTTTAAGAAGTTAATACCATATCTAACTAAACTACCTAATTAAAATGTAAATGATGACCATATTCATCCAAGTAAATCAATCCAAATATTGGATGAATTCTTGATGAATTCTACCTTAATAAAACTTACCAAATCTACTTATCTAATTTAAACTGACCTAATCTAAACTAAATATTATGGCTTCATTAATAATAATAAAATAAACTAAAATAATCACACTACCTCATTAAAAAATCCAGTGGCAAAAAAAATACAGTGTTAACCTCCTAAAAATACTAAAGTAAGAAAATTATAATAAATGATATTTTGACATCTTAGCTCAAATTTTTTAATCGTTTATTTTCCAACCCCACCTCTAAAATCAGGGGCAGAACGAGAAATTTCATATAGATGGAGCGACATTATATTAATTTTTTTGAATCGATCATTAAAATAACAAATTATAGTAGATTATTTCATTTAAAGGACAAAAAATAATAATCAAATGCTAAGTAAAAAACCGTGTTAATAAAATACAAAATGGATACTTTTGAAATGAGCGACCTTCTTATTTTTATTTAATTGTGCTCTCCTCTCTTTGATTATACAGTAAAAATTATCGATTTTTTGCCTTTCTTTTTTGTATGTTATTTGAAGATTTACGCTTTTTTAAAACACATTTTTTTATTCTTGAAAGATGTCACATGTTATTTCTATTAAATAAAATTTCATACGTACAAAGGCAACTCAAGTTTTACATTCTTTATGTGATTAAGAATTTAAGATGGTTTTTATTTTCAATTAATACTTATAATTGGAATCAAGTTTAAGATGATGTTATTTCCAATTAAAACTTATAATTGGAATGAAAAGTTTTTTTTTACCTTTGGGTGTAATATTATACGTACAACTTGGATATGACAAAAACTTGCTTATAATTAGATAAAAATCAAATATAACTTGGATAAGTATGAAAAGGTGAAATTAGATTTAAAAAGGATTGTAGCTCATGTTGGATTCCATTTATATTTTTTTTAAGTACAACCTTTCTTCACGTTTATTTTTCGGCAAGGTATAATTTCGGGGGATCACAGCTTTTTTTACCATACAAAAACAAAGAGAACACAAGAAAAAATAATGATAAAAAAAAAGTTGGTCATACCAGGCATTCCGCGAATGATATGCATATCCAACACGAGACACAAAGATAGGGCGTATATACCCCTTCAATGTGCACATGTAACTAATTCTGGGACTCTAGTCCATTTATTTTTTTGTTCTCCACCGCATGCAGAGGTATCCTTCGTTGTTATTTTTTCCAGTTTATAAACTTAACATTCCCTCCTTTGATTTCATATTGTAGATGTGAATGAATGTAAATTAACTAAGATTTTTTTAAATTTTTTGCATATTGACCCGAATAAATGAAAAGAGTAAAATTTACTATTTTCATTAAACATATAAAAAGCAAATAAAAAGTAAGTAGCAAAACTTACTTTAATAGTGTGTTTTTTAACGGACTCTAATAATATGGTTTGATACGGCACTACAAAAAAAAAGTCCAGCAGTGACGTATATTTTGTGACAAGTAAGGAAATGTCACAATATTTGCTCCACCTTCAAGTGTCACTAAATATTTTGTGACATGTGCACATGTCACTAGACTAAATTGCTACATCAACCCATGTCACAAATTTAGTGACACTTCTAAAATGAACTACATCTTAAAGCGTCACAAAAAATATAACAATACTTCAAAGCGTCACAAAATTTTAGTGACACGCTGAATGGATGCACTTCACAAGACGTCACTAATAATTTTAGCGACGCCTTTAAGTATCACGGATGCTTAAAAAAAGCATCACAACTGGAAGTTTTTTTTGTAGTGGGAGATCTCTCCGTGCTACAAATAATTGATCACTTTTTCAGTTTGTTCTCATTCTCAATCTCATTCTAAACCAAGTATAATTAGGCTCCCTATTCCTAATCAACCATGGTCACAGATTACTATGGACTTCATTAAAAAAACCTCCTAAATCAGGAGATTGTGACACCGTCTTGGTAGTTGTGGATAGGTTCACTAAATATGCTCATTTTCTGCCTATATCTCACCCTTTCACTGCAGCTCAGATTGTTCAAATATTTCATAGTGAGATTTGTAAGCTTCATGTACAATAACATCAGATAGAGATAAGGTATTTACAAGCCATTTTTGGCAGGAGTTGACAATTGGGAGCTACCAATTGGGAGCAGAATTCATCCTATATTACTATTTCATTGCTTCAGAAACACCATGGTTATATTCCTGTGCAAAGTACTCAAATACCTGAAGCTGACATAGATGAGTTAATGATTTTGGAATTCATGAGAGTACTTCAAAGAAGTTTATTTCAAAAAGGGAATAAGAAGGTTATTCAGTAGCTAATAGAATGGAAACATTTGCCTAAGGAAAAATCTTCGTGAGAAGGTGCAGTTACGATAACTCAACAATTTCCTCAATTTAAACCTTGAACTGCAACTAAATTTGATTTTTTTGATAGCTTGTAGATAAGCCGAATATTAAGAGGAAAGGATTATCATAATTGGAGGGCTAAAATAGTCATTTTAATTTGTAATTGGCTTTAAAATGGCAAAGGGAAGCATACTTCACCTTCTGAGCTAAGAAACCGGGCTGAGAGCTAGCTAGGAGCTTCATTCTGTGAGGAAGACAATTGTAACTACCAATAGTTAGTTGATTCATGCAGTTAGTTTAGAAAAGTATAAAGGTACCTGAATAGTAGAAGTTATATATCATAGTTGATCATATTGTTGCTAGTTTCTGAACCAGAATATATATATATATATATATATCCATTGATTTTCTCTTCCTAAACTCAAGGTTAATTTTGTGATTTTGTGGTTAATTTCTTTGTTCATGACACAAGTTTCCTCTTCCAATAATGTATTGGAGTGCTGCGTAAAAAAACCACTCTCTCTCTAATGAAAAAGCTCCCAAAACAGTTTCCTCTTCTAAACCCTAGCAGGGGGTGCCGGCGGTCCAACAACCACCCCAACTTTTCTCTCTACTTTGTCTTTAATTCATCGTCCTAGGTTAGATTTAGGGTTTGGGTAACCACTGCCCATGACCTACCTTGAAAATGCAGAAGCGTAACTCCTGCTCTCTTCCGGAGGGCCTGACAAGGAGTCGTAAACAATGTTCCGGCCGATTTCCAAACTGGGCTGCTCGAGACATCGGACGGCCGGGACGCGTAGCCTGCAACAGATGCGTCTACCAGGCAGAACCAACGAGCTTCATCGATCTGGCTTCTAAGAAACTTGAGCAAATCCAATGGAAAAGAACAGTCGGAGGTAACCAGCAGGCGACAGTGTTAGGAGACTCCAGGAAAAAAAAGCAAAATCGGCCGGCAAAGGGTTGAAGCACAGAATCGGAAGCACGGCGGCTCACTGTTACCGCTATCACTGGTTGATAATTCGGAGCTATTTTCCGGCAAGGCAAAAGGCGCTTCGGCGTGGTCAACGGTGGCCCTATGCCGTCAATGGCTGCGATCAACGCTAGTCGTGTGGTCAGTTTACGCGAAGCAACTGGAGGCACAGCGAGTTCGGCGAGGCTGGTCAACAGCGTTAGAGTGATTACCCCCTCATTTCATTTGTTTTCTTAGTTGTAGTTGTAGATCTGAAGCTAGTTGGCAAGAGCCCATTTATTTGAACTTCAACCAAGAAGCAGAGCCGCAAAGTAGATCCACACTTGCTTCAATCATTTTTTCCTAGAGAAGGAACAAACCTTTGGCGGAATCGGGTCGGACAGATTAGCGAAGTGCTAAAGAAAAGTAAGACTACTCGTCCCCTCATGGATATGGACCATAAAAGGGTTCGGAGAAGGTGCAACTCCCCGAGCAGAGAAGGACTATCACAACGAGCAATGGTGCGAGGTCGGCGTACAGTGGTGGATTGTTGCTGACAAGGTTGGGGAATTTTCTCAAATCCTGGAAACCAGTAAGGTGAAAAATACTAATTCCTTTTTCTTGATTAATGGCCTGAGAAAGCGTCGCATATGACAAAAATTAACCCGTCGATATCCGCCCAAAATAGGGTGGAGATTGGTTTGGTCTAACCGAATTGGGTCATCAAATTACTATATGGGCAGGGTTTTTTCTTACTTTAGTCAGGGTTAAAGTCATTGGGTTAAAGTGATTTGGTCCGTTCGCTTAGGCTTTAGATTATGTTTAATTTAGTTAGTCGAATAAGAAAGGCGGGCTAAAAATGGGTCTTTTGTCTAGAGCATTATATTAAGAAATCTCTGCTGACTTTGATTTTCTGGCTACCTGCTCAATTGGAAAATTCATGCCGGATTTCGATCTACTCTCCAAAGAGTTTGGTTAGGAGAAATCCAAATCAAAGAAGTTTAGAAAACATAATTTCGGCGAAACCCTCTAAGGTTAAAGAGTAGATAAGTAGACTACGGTTAGTTTGGTATCTTCAAGATAGACTGACACATCTTGAAGGTCCAACTGGCTCAGTTTAGAGATTTTCGTGCTTGTAAGATAGAAATATCAAGTTCAATGTGTGTTACTGTGATTGTTTGAGTCGGGACGCCGACTTGGGCTAATGCATCTATTCAGCGGGTGGAAATCGAGACTGCTGGATGTACTCACAGTACAAGTTGACCACATTTTTAGAGTACCTTCTACTCAGTCACCAAGGCAAGCAGGGCATTTTTAGAGTACCTTCTACTCAGTCACCAAGGCAAGTATGGGACAACTTCCTCGTGGTTGCGAAGAACATAAATGTGAGCTGCACACAAATATTCTGCACTAGGGTTCAACAGCTTAACTTGTCTCACCCATGCCCCTCTAACCGCACTACATGCTTAGATCTCAGAACACCAACAAAATTAACTTCATTTATATATTCTGTGCAAAATTCAATTACCTCTTCTACCATATAACTCTGTACGAGGGTGGCATCCGGTCTATAACTATTCTTCACAAAATGTTTTAAAATTTTCATATACCTCTCAAAAAAGTACATTCACCGCAGGAATACAGGCCTACAAAACTTGATCTCTCTTACCAATTGAACAATAAAGTGGACCATAATGTCGAAGAATGAGGGAGGGAGATACATCTCCATCCGACACAACACTTCAACTGTCATAGCTTGAACATGGTCAAGCTTTGAAACAGTGATGGTTTTTGAACATATCGACTTGAAAAACAAGCAAAGCTTCATAATGCACAACCCTACATGAGATGGTAAAGCCGACCTAATTGCGATGGCATTAAATTCTTGTGTGATAGTCATATGATTTTAAACCCGTCAACTTCAACTCATTTAGGAATAAACATGATCTTATGTTGGATGAGTAGGACGTTGGCACCTTCACTCCACCAAGGGTCTCACAATATGATTTTTTTTCTCTGCCTAGGACATGGAATAGAAATTGGGAGGGAGATAAGAGTCATCACCATTTCTAACGGGGCCCAACTCTTTCTTAATTCTCATTTCGATCAAGTCAAGTCGAGCCTTCAAACCATTTTTTTCTGGGGGTATTCAACAATATCCCCACCAATGAATCACACACATTCTTCTCGATGTGAATAACATCAAGACAATGTTGAACATCCAAATGTATCCAATAAGGGAGTCTAAAAAATACCAAGCACTTTCTCCAACTTCCCTCACAAGTGGCCTTTTGTTTTGTTTTACCGAAATTATTTGGCAAGCCCCTGAATTTTTTTGAAAAATTCAACTCCCATTAGTGGTAATGGGGGCCCTCGATGCTCGAATTTACCATGGAACTACTTCTTCACCAAGCGCTATGGATGCCCATCTGGAAGAAATTGCCTGTGGCCTAGATATGGGGTCTTACACCCATGTTTTAGTTTAAAAATGGTGTTTCCCTCTCACACACTGGACAGACGTAATGACCTTCAACGGAGTAACCATACATGTTTTGGTATGTAGGAAAATCAATTATTGTACAAAACAACAAAGCCTTCAATTGAAAAGATTCGCCTACGCTTCCATCGTATGTTCGCACACCATCGTTGAACAAGGTTACCAAGTCATCCACTAGAGGTTCCAGGTATACATTTATGTTGTTACCGAGTTGCTTAGGCCCCAAGATTATCATAGATAATAATAAATAGAGCGAAGTGCTAATATAACCTCCAGTTCTTTGATATGTGCAAATATAACCCCGAGTTTTCTGAAAGTGCATTTATACCCAAAGTCTCATCTGAAATACGGGTCAAACATGGTCTTCATCGGAGGTAGTGGAAAAGTTAATTTTGTCCCTGGAATAAACTTTGGTCCAAAAAACTTAATCAGGAAATGATACATTTGCTATTTTACCCCTTGGTTGCTTTCTCCATATTCCCTGTTACCTAGTTTCTCGCTTCACTTGTGACTAGCGTTTCCTCTTCTCCCTTGTTTTAACTTTTTTTCCAACAAATCTCTCTGTAATTTTTTGGGCGTGAATCGGTCTGTATTTTAGCGATTTTGCGCAATAAATACGGCCAGTCGAAATGGTTTTGAAGTCGAATCGCCGGTTTGTGAATTCAGATAGTTAAGCTGTGCAGCTGTTGAGGGAATGGTTACTTTTTGCACAAAAATGCTACATCTATTGCTGATTTGCATCATCTTAGTGTTGTTCTATGCGATTATGTTGTGTGTTT